>VDFB02362874.1:0-17852 GCA_007258455.2 Sequoia sempervirens | reverse complement strand
GTGAGGGATTTCTTCACCAGGATGAGGCACATTTTCTTTTGTGTTGTCCTCAAGAAGGGATGAATGAGGCACTTCTTCCACTTTTTCATCAATATGGGGTGCATTTTCTATTTTAGTGCTCTCAAGAAGCACTTCTTCTATCTCTTTTGTATTCTCAGTATGAGGCATACTTCCTTCTTCAATTTCTTCAGGTAAGGAGGAGCAAGGAATTTCTCCATCAATATGAGGTTTGTCTTCTTCTTCATCAATATCCATAAAGAAATATGCATGAGGAGTTGCCTAAGGCACTCTTTCCACAAATTTAGGTATACTTCCTAACCTGTCAAGGAAAGGAGAGAATCCTCCCACAGGTTCATCTTCATTATGCTTTGAGTGTGGCAATTGTGATATTTCCCTTTCATGTTCTTCAAGCGATAGGTTTTCTTTGTTCTTTTCGCTAGGAAGTTCATCCCCTTGCTCTTCTACTTCATCTACTTCCTCGTTATCAGGTGGACTATCAATTTCTACCACCTTTATTGGAGTCATGGCCTTTTTCCTTTTTGAAGTACTGCCTATAACTTGGGGTTCGATTTCACTAGTCCCTGAAGATAACTGCTTACTCCTCCATATAGGAGGAGTTATTTGAAAAACAACTTTACTTTGTTTCTTTTTCTTTCAAGGGGGTTCCTCATCTCCTCTGAGATGCACAATTCCCACCTCCCCTTCATGTCTTGGGGTTTGTAATTCATCTGGAAAGGTTTTCGTCGCATCACCGTTGGGAGCTGTGGAGGTATATTGGGATTTAGGGGTGCCTAATTCCTACGAGGAGGGTTCTTCGACAGACTGCTTCTTTTGTTTAGAGGATTCCCCTTCCTCAAGTGACCTCCTTGGCTCTTCATTTTCAAATTTCCATAGAAACCTTTGCCACTTCTTCTCTGACTTATTGCAGATATGGTATTTACATATTAACTTATCAACCCATGATGTTTAAGGGGCCTCGTCCCAATTTTATACTTTTTTATCATAGAGGTGACTAAATGGCAGAGAAAAGCTGGTAAATTTACTCTAAGAGTAGGGTCCTCAATGTTGTGGCATAAATGAGTCAACAGGCGGAAAGGGGATCCCACTACTGTAGTCATTTGTCCCTCACAAGTGAAATATTTAATATTCCAGGCTATAGTAGACCTCCAAGGTTCTTGAATAGACATTCTATGAATTCCTTTATTTTGCCCCCTAGTGTTTATGGTCATTACAGGTTGGGGTTCCCCTTCCCTATGGAACAAATCTATTAACTTTTAATAAGGGACGTGGGTATTTTCATTCAAATGAATTCCTTTATTCTCAATACCAGAAAGACGGGCAAGGACTTTCGTACTTACCTGAAATGGTTTTCCACTCACCATAGTCTTCCCATCTGCAAAATTCTCAACAAATTCCTTCACCAGCTTCTCTGTGTGCTTTTCAAATTATTTCATGAAGTCCAACCATCCAACCCTTTCAAATAAAGCTGCTATATTACTTAATGCCAGCAATGGCTCTGTAGAAGTTGGCTCAAAATTTTTCTTAGCACCTCCCATTTCCTTTATTTTTTGGTGAAATTTTACAGAACTTTGGAATGCTTGGCTCTTTGAATTACAGACGAAAAAAGAGTTTTGCATCGATAGGCTCGACAAGGAAAAAATTAATTTCCAGATTGCTTGTCACCTTACTACACAATGATAAAGACCTTTCATGGGGAATTACAACTGCTATCGTACTCTCACCAATCGTGTAAAGGGCACAAGTTTCAAAGTTACAAGGGGAACAAATCATGCCAATTAATTAACCTTTATTCAAAATAAATAATAACCCTTTTAATAAATAAATTTGCACATACCTTAGGTCTTGTCATTAGATCAAACGTCACTTACCTGTGCTAACGTAATTGGATAGTCCTATGGTTGGCGAGGGTGGCGACGGATAATAATGGCATGGATGGGATGGTTGAAGTAATGACAAAAATTATTATGACAAAAAGGTCTCATAATAATCTTATTTATTATGGAAAGATTTGATGTGATGTGGCAGAATAATCATAAAGGGGAAAAATCTCGAAGTGGCATTAAAGGATGGGCATGCGCAGAACTTAGGAATTTTTTTTTAAAAACTAGAAAGACAAAATTTATACAAAAATATGGAGCATTATCAAGTAATGCACCCGAAGTAGAGAAGAAGAAAGTTCTAGAATTATTATAGAAAGTTGTCATCAGAACAGAGTGACCAAATTGAGGATTCTGGAGCATCACTGATAGATGTAGCTAGAGCAACAACCAAAATTTCTGGAGCATCATCGAAAGACGCAGCTGGAGCAGCAACCAAAATTTCCAGAGCATCATCGAAAGACGCAGCCAGAGCAACAACCAAAATTTTTGGAGCATCCGAATAGAATTATGGAGCATTTGAGCAAAATTTTGGAGCATCACTGAAAAGATGCAATGGGAAGAGAAAACAACAAGATTCCAGAGCATCAGTGAAAAGATGCAATTTGAAGAAGAAAATTGTGATACTTTGGCCTTGAATTCCCAAAGCACCATTGAGTGATGCATTAGAACACGTGATCAGATGAGACGGAACCAATATGATGTGCAGATTTCGAGCATTGCAATAATTCCGAGTATCACAACAGATGTGCCAAAATTGGTTCTAAAAGATGAAGTCCTACAAAATATAAACAAAACTTTAGCCAAGTCCAAATGGTGGAATTGATGAAGAAATTGAAGAAGTTTTTTACAAATGAAATGATTTTATTTTTTTGGTTTATTTGTTTAACAACTATATTGACCCTACCACAACATAGTCAATGCAGTGGATTTCTTCTTGCATTTTTTCTATTTTTGTAAACTCCTCTTTGTTAACAGGTTTATGGTAGATGTGTAATCGATGCCCATTAACTAGAAGAGTTCGGGTATCACCATCAATTGGTTTTAACTGGACCGAACCATTAGCAAACACTTCAAAAATCTTGTATGGTCTAAGCCAGTGTGTCCTAAGTTTCCCTTGATGATCCTTGTATTTGGAATCGAACAATAATGCCCAATCCCCAGTATGGAATTATTTTTCTTTGATATGTTTGTCATGCCAAACCTTACATTGTTGTTGGACCAATTCAGTTTGATGGACGACATCCAGACGAAGTTCATCCAGTTCACTAAGCTGTAAGACTCTCTCAATTTGAGCTCGTTTAAGATCCATGCCCAATTCCATGGCCTTCCTAAGGGTTTGGAGCTCGAATTCAATGGGAAAGAGGGGGTTCTTCCCAAAGACTAACTCATAGGGGCTATAGCCAGTGGTTGAATTCCAAGTCATGTTGTAGGCCCAGATAGCTTCTGGTAGTTTCCTAGCCTAATCTTTCCTTCTCGAAGAGACCATTTTTGTCAAAATATTCTCCAGTTCTCTATTAGTGACCTCAACTTGTCCATTTTCCTGTAGGTGATAGGGTGAGGACCCTTCTAAAATCCATTTGAATTGATTCAGAATTCCAATAGGAATTAGATCGTGAAACCGAGTCTTAGTTTGTAACAATTGTTCTTGGGGCCCCGAATCTGAGAAAGATTCTGTTATAAAGAAAGTTAGCTACTTGCTCTTCCCTAACAACGCGTAATGCTTGCACTTTCGCCCACTTAGTCATGTAGTCAGTACATACCAAAATATACTCTTTTCCTTGTGAAGGGGGGTCTATAGGGCCAATAAAATCCAATCCCCATTTTTCAAATGGTTTAAGGACTACTTGAAGCTGCAGGGGCATTTCATTGGATGTGGTTGGTCTTCCTACCCTTTGGCATTCATCACATCTGTGAACGTACTTCTTGATGTCCTTATGCATTGAAGGCCAATAGTATCCTACTCCTAGAATCTTGTGAGTTGTCCTTTTAGCAGAATAATGCCCCCCAGAAGGTTCATCATGACATACCCTAAGGATACTATAGGTCACATCTGCCCTAACACACCATCACAAAACCATATCGGGTCCACATCAAAACAAGATTCCATTAATCCATTTAAAAGGGGCACTCTCTCTGATGAGGTGTTTCTTTTGTTTTGACAAAAATTGAGGTGGTACTTCTGTGGTGGCTAAGTAATTCGCACAATCAACAAACCAAGGAGTTTTAGTGGAGATGGCGAACAAATTTTCATCTAGAAATTTGTCTTGTACTAGAGCACAGTCGCCCTCATGTTTAATCTGGGATAAGAAGTCTGCGACTATGTTGGACTTTCCTAGTTTGTCGACAATTGTCACATTAAACTCCTGGAGAAGGAGTAACCACCTAATTATCCTTGCATTTACCACCAGTTTATTCGTGAGATACTTGATGGATGCATGGTCTGTGTGTACTATAACTTTGTATCCTATGACATAATGTCTAAATTTCTTGATGGTGTGCACTACAACCAAGAAATTTTTTCTCTATTGTGGTGTAATTCTTCTCTTTTGGTGTCAAATTTTTGCTGATAAAATATATAGCATATTTCCCTCCATTCTCATCTTCTTTCCCTAGAACCGCTCCAATGGCATCAATAGACGTGTTGGCATAAATGTGAAATGGAAGGTTCCAGTTAGGTCCTCAAAGGACAGGGGAAGAGGTGAGTTTCTCTTTAATGATTTCAAATGAGGACTAACACTCAGGTGTCCAAATGAAGTCAACATTTTTCTGAAGGAGAGAAAACATTGGGGCTGCGATTTTGCTAAAGTTTTCTATGAATCTTTGGTAGTATCCAACATGCCCTAAGAAACTCTTGACATTAGTCTAAGTCTTTGGAATCTCAAGTTGTTGTATGACTTCAATTTTCTTGGGATCAACCTTAATCCCTTTGGCTGAAATATGATGTCCTAGCACTATTCCTTGTTCCACCATGATTAAGCATTTCTCGTGACATAGGGACAACCGATGATCCTCACACCATTTTAACACTTTGTCTATATTTGTGAGGGCTTCATTGAAAGTTGAACCATATATAGTGAAGTCATAGATATAGACTTCCATGCACTCATTTACCAGCTCAACAAATATAGTCTGGATGGCCCTCTGAAACGTGGCAAGAGCATTACATAGTCCAAAGGGAAGAACCCTATATGCGAATTTCCCCAAAGGGTAGGTAAAGGTCATTCTGCTGCTACCTGTATCTGGTTGTATCCACTCAATCCGTCTAAAAATGAAAAATATTTTCTCCTAACCAAGTTATCTAGCACTTGGTCCACGAATAACAGGGGAAAATAATCTTTGCGTGTCATTTTGTTGAGTTCCCTATAATATACACACACTCTCCACTTCCCATTCTTCTTTGGAACTACAACCAAGGGTGACACCCACTTGCTGTTAGAAATTGGGTAGATGAATCCTACCTGCAAGAGTTTCTCAATCTTAATTTTAACGATGTCTTTGAGGGTCGGATTGAGTCTTTGTTGTGGTTGGTGAATAGGTAAAATGTCCTCAATATAGATATGGTGTGTACACACACTAGGGTGTATTCATCTCATATCTTTATAGTCCCAGGCGAATGCTTTAGATCTACTCACTAGGGTATCAAACAGTCTTTTTTCTTCCATCTCAGTCAACCAACTATTGATGTTCAAAGTTTTTCCTGGTAGCACCATAATAGTTTTGACTCCCAGGTAATTGGATGTGACAATGTGAATTGGCCTTGTTAGTGTGTTAAGTGGATAGCTATACAATATAGTTTTATGAAGTTGAGCAACATCTGCAAATAAATGGAAAGTTTTTGGAACTAAGTTCATCAAAGGGAAATGCAATCCAATAAACTTAGCATCATCAAATTCTACTTGATATGTGTTGATTGGGTGTCCTAGGATTTCTTCTACATCTGACATCTCTTTACTGTTGGAGTCTATTGCAATAATTTCCACATCGTTCTCTAATTCATCCTCTAATTCTTCACCGTGTTGTCTGATGACTACCATGGCTAGTGAAGCCAAATTTTCCTGTCCAGTAGGACTTTCTGGTTCATCAACCCATACTTTGCTATGTTTGGTAGGCTAGACAGGAGGATACAAAAAACAACTATTTTCTATTAGATCCATGGGAGATGGCCATTACTCCCTCCCAATAGTCAATCTTGGCTACAACCGTAGCCAACCATTGTCGTCCTAGAATTATTGGATAACTGTCTTTGGGCGTAAGGGATTCAATTATTTGGAAATCCACTGGATATTCCCATCCATCCACCTTGACAAGAATGTTTTCAATGATGCCTTTGGGAATAGCTATGGATTGATTTTTCATTTGTAGGACTGTAGTTGTGGGGCATAGATTAGTAATTCCTAATTTTTCCATCACATGAATAGTCATTACATTAATGGCTACTCTGAGGTCCATTAAAGCGTTGGGTATTGCTACCTCATTAACTGTTACTGTTATGAGTGGACTCCTTGGGTCGTCATATTTCGGAGTAGTGATTGTTCCAGCTAACAAATCAACTAGGTATCCATTGATATGGATAGTGTTGATTTGTTTTGGCTTCCTCCCTGGAGTTTTGATGAAAAACTGTTTAATCAATTGGTTTAACTCAAGGATTTCTTTAATCGCTTGTAACAAGGGAACTTCAATCTGTAGTCATTTAATTTCCTATATTAATGTAGTTTCCATAGGTGAAGTTGTTTCTAGAGTAGACTTCTTGATAGGTTCATCTATGATTTCTTCGATAGTCGGCTGCAAAAGTGTTTTACCAGACCTCAACTGTAGGTTTCCACAGTGTATTGTGTTGAGTCTGGTGACACTATCTTTTTCGACATAATACACCAGAGCATTTGGATGATTGTTCTTTGGATTAGCATCTGGTTGCACCGGAAGTGGTGGTTGGTTAACTTGTTTAGTCTGTTGAGTGTTCTGGGGAGGTGGTGAGAGAGTCTGTTGAGTAGGAATCCTCCTGGGACCAGAATGAAACTGATGTTGGGTTTTATTACATTGAGGAATGGCATTTTGGGGGTACCACTGCTGTTGAGACTGGTGGGGCCATTGAGGGTTACCCCAAGATTGGTTTGTCTAGTCTGGTGGTCCCCAAGGATAGGTTCCCCATTTAGAGGGTACTGGCGACGGTGTCTAAGGCCAGGGCACCGCCCATTGATTATTGTTCCAATTTGATTGGGGCCGCCGATCAGGATTGGAATTCTAGCCATAGGAGAAATTACGTCTAGTTCTTTGGTTGACAATGTTCACCTCTTCCTTGACTGGAGTTGTTCTTTTCTTGGAATTTTTGATGGAATTCAATAGCTCGCATTGATTGGTGGGGTGGTTCTTGTCAACTTTTTCCAAGGGACACTCTTTGAGAAAATGTTTGTTTCAACACCTAGGGAAATAAATATACAAGGTCTTAGGATTTCTGGTTTTAGCTTGTATTTCGTCTAAGGTGGTGTTTAGTTGGACAAGAATGTCGGTCTTGAAATTGGGCAATTCCTCACAATGTTTATTTATGTCATTAGAACCATGTAAGGGGGTGGACTTCCTAATACCTCCACGAGTACAGGAGAAGTTTTGACACAATTCCATTATTTCTTTTAGTCTTAGTTGGGACACGTCTCCTTTTCCCATTAAGTCTAAACTCCTCTGAGCTTCATCATTGAGACCTTTGAGGAATAAGGTCTTTAAAATATCAAGACTTATGAATTCTCCACCACAACGTTTGGACAAGAAGATAAACCTATCTAGGTAATCTTCTAAACTTTCATCCTCATTTTTCCTTATTTTGAACAATTCTTCTTTTCTATCACTTACCCTGAAACAAATTTGGTATTTCTATAAAAAGAGAGACACCATTTCATCCCAAGAGGTTATCGACTGAGAAGCTAGCCTCATAAACCAACGCATAGCTGAGTCTTTCAGAGTGGAAGGGAAAAGTTTTAGTTTCTGATTATCATTCTTGTAGTCATATGTCTAACACAAGACTTTGAATTCAAATAGGAACTAATCAAGGTCCTCAGTAGACAAACCTTGAAAGGTTGGCAAGAAGGTCGGTGAGATATTTTTCATTGTCATGTCATCATCTGCATCAATAGAAATCAGATAAGTGAACATGCATGGTGGGGGGTTATCATTGTTGTGGTTATTTTCAACATTTCTACGGTCACCCATGGTGTTGGAGGGGATGTAATCCTCTTCCAAAATTTTCTCAGTGGCACAAGGTTCAAAATTTTGCGGAAGAATATGCTCCTCGACCAGTATTCGTTCTTTTTCTAGGGTATATGGGAAGGTCTCAGGTTGACCTTGTTCGGTCAATTCCTTAGTAAGTTCTTGGTCTGAGTTTCCTTCCTACTTGTTGTTGGTACGTCGAGTGGGGGTTTTTTGGTATGAATCTTCCATGGGGGCCTCATTTCCTAACCGTGCAGAAAAGAAGCCAAATAACTATTCCTATCCCTAAGAGAGGTATTCAAGATATTTCCTACTAACACTAGAAAAAGGGTTCCCCGACAACAACGCCAAAAAAGTGACAGGCTGTCGATAGGTCCTAACACTTTAGTGAATAAACACATCAATATATTGACCAGGCGGTGTCCAATGACTGTATGCAATAGAGGACATCTCAACTTCTCTCTCTTAAGCACTAATCAACTGAATAAAAGTTCTAAGATAAGGGGCCTCTAATCTTAAAAGCAATAAATCATCTATCTAGAAAGTGGGAAAATAACTCAAATCAGAAAAACATAAAAGTAAGAATCTAAAAAGCATCACCATTAAACTAGAAAGCATGGAAAAGATTAACCTAAAGAATGCATAAATTGCTAAAGAAGTAAAGCATGTAAAGAAATTAGAAAACATTTATCTAATGCAAAAGATAACAAGCCAACTTCTAATCATAAAACCATTAATTAGAATCAATTGAAGAAAGGTGCTCCAAACATTCAAATGCTAAGCTCAGAAACTGCGGACTTAGTTACAACCTGCAGGCTTGACACTAACAATATAATATATACTCATGAAAATGAAATAAAAATTCAACTATTACCTAATAAAAGAAAATACAGAATAGGAAACATAATACTTATCTATCTATCTATCTATAACCCTCGAGTGGCCAACTCTCAGGTGTGACTACAACTACTTCAGATCACATGCACTAGAAAAATCTCCGTCACTTCATTCCACAGATGCATCCATATTGGCAAGGTTATTAAGGCTAAAAGGTTTAGATTTACTTATTGATCCCATCATACTGATGAGGTTATTTTTACCTCATCAGTAGCCTCCATTTTGCACTGAGTTGTAGCTTAGAATAGGGTGTAGTAGCATCCTTGAAGTTTTAGCCTTTAAACAGGGAGTTGTTGCTTCCTTGGGTTGTAGCCCTAAACATTGTAACTGAACTTTGAAGCTTGTGAGGCTGGATTAGGATAGTAGATCCTAGTAGCATTTCTCACCGTGGTTTTTCCCATCTTGAGTTTTCCATGTACATACTGTGTTATGTGTTGATCTCTCTTGTGCTTGTGGCTATTATATCTGTTAGTATTTCTCAATGCTGGTTTCGCGAAGTCGGTCCAGCAAATCGCCTTTTATCATCATTGATCGCATCCCCGGATTCGGTTTGTGCGTCTCTGCCGTAGTATAACAAACTCTGTGACGTTGCATTCAAAGAACCTTCGTTCGCGAAACTCAAATTCTATCTTCTCAACGTTTTAAACATTTCATAACGCCACGGATTTATAGTTGGATATCTAAGATGCATGATTATACCATCTACGCATTCCATGAAAATATCCCATCGGCACAGTCGAATGATTAATTTCTGAAATCAACGGAAAATGTAGAAGCCGATGGAATCAATCGGACCGGTATTTTTACTAATGTCGAAAGGAATGATCGTTTCTGAATAAAGACGATGTAAAGAAGCCGAGAGCTGCCGAAGTACGAGCCTCTTTTGAATATATTGTCTTGGAAAAGGAGGTTCATCAAAATTTCTGAGGGATGGTCTTAAATCTCAACGGAGCCAATCTCTTCAAATACTTAGTACAAAGCGATGTATATTTATCGGCTGAGTTTTTGAGAGCTCCGTTTGTGTCAAGGAAAATGTCATTCGAATTGACTCATCACTTCAAAGGGTCATTTCCAAGTAATGCTTGAGCAAATAGAGGAAGCTAATGGAGTCCAACGGAAACCCAATCAAGATTTCATTCATCGAATATTTTCCTTATGAGCCAATCTTTTCATGAAGCTTGAAAGAAGGGTCTAGGATTATTGGTAGAATTTTATAGTCACTCTCCGTCCCTATGGAAAGAGTGATTGAGCTTATGATATTCGTACCTATGGCCTTTTTCATGAGTTCATAGAGACAAGCCTAACGTGAATACTTAACTTTCCATTTATCCTAAGAATTACAAAGGGACCAAGATTTTGATTTGAATTTCAATTTTTATAGAAATATATTTAACTATACTTTGTTAGGATTATTTTTGAATGGGATAGGACTAATACTTTAAGTATTTCTATGCTATAAAAGAATTGGATTATTATATATTTTCTACTCTAAGTAATTTTACTCATAATTGAGGATAAAGAGATAAGAATATATTCTTGAAAAAAAACATATCAAGTCTCTTGACAATGAAGTGACATTTTGATCTTTTATTAGATTAAGTATATTTACCTTTAGTGTGTTTCATATCTTGGAATCTAACCAAAGATGCAACATCTTCAACATAATAAATCATAATATTTTTTATAAGGAAGAGCAATAAGATCTAAATATATTACTCTAATATTTTTTTATGAGGAAGAGCAATAAGATCTAAATATATTACTCTAATTAGATTTTATATTTTGTTCTCAATGGAAGATAAGATTAAGAGCCATATTTGTTTTACACAAAATATTTTGAGGAATATAAATTCAAATCTAGTGAAGGTAAGCCCTCCAAAATCAAGGTTAGTAAGAGTTTATGATCATTTTGGTGTCTAGTAAATTTGGTGAGAATTATTCTATTATAATTATTTATAGGTTCTCTAGAGGCTTCCTCACACTAGTAAATTTAATTTTAATGTTGGAAATAGATTTCAAGGTATTAGTATAACCTTAATGATTAAGGTATTTTGTTTTTAGAGAACCATTTAGAACACAAAAATTCAATGAGAGCAATATAATTTTTCCAAGAACTTATTACCTTTGTTGAAATCTTTCATAATTGATTGATTCTTGGCTACAATTGATTTGTTTCTTCTTTAAGCCTAATTTATTGGCTTAATTTGCTACCTAGTTTTCAAGTCAACGTAGAATGAATAAGATTATGGTATGATATAAGGTTATAAATATCTTCATGTAGTTTAGTTTGGGTCATTATAGTACATTCATTATTTGGTTGTTCAAAAGGTTCTTCCAGTGGAGTCTAATTGACCAACTAATCAACATGAGAAATATGTTCATGGCTTTCCTTTTCAAGTTTAGATTTATACTTTCTATATATTTCTTAGTAAAAAAATCATGAAATCTATTTGAGTTCTTGAGATTTTTTTTTTAAAAAAAAGTGGCAAAGCCACAAACTTTTATTGCAGAAAAGGAAGGTTACAAAGAGAGTTACATAACAACGATATGGCAGAGAAGAGCAATTTTTTTCCATAATGAGCATATTTTAGAAGTTGTCAAAATAATACTCAGAAGAACAAAATTACATCATAAGAAAGGAAACCAAAACCTCACAGACTGGGGGGTAAATATCTTCATGTAGTTTAGTTTGGCTCATTATAGTACATTCATTATTTGGTTGTTCAAAAGGTTCTTCTAGTGGAGTCTAATTGACCAACTAATCAACATGAGAAATATGTTCATGACTTTCCTTTTCAAGTTTAGATTTATACTTTCTATATATTTCTTAGTAAAAAAATATGAAATCTATTTGAGTTCTTAAGAGTTATTATGTTTATAGGACTAGATTTTTTTCTCTTCTAGACCTTATATTCTTCTTTTTATTTTAATTTTTTAAATAAAATAATCTATAGTTAGTTTATAACATTTTAAAATTCAATATATATATAAATTTAAGATACTTCAAATTAAAAACTAGACATAGATGCATTTTCCTTTATAAAAATGTAGCACATTATTGAAATTTCATTCATCTATTAGTTTAATTTTTTTTTAAATAATTCTTTATAAAAAGTTACTATGATAGTCATATGAAAAATGGTTTCTGTATGTAAGACATAACCTACTTAATAGATTTCTAGCTTTCAAGCTACAAACCATCAAATTTTGATTTAATTTTTAAAATAAAAAGATTAAATTTCTAACCAAAATATTTTGTTTAATAGATTTTGAGCATTTTTGAAAATCAAATTCATAATGATAATAAGGAACACATAATTCAATATATAAAATCAAGTAATTATTATAGTAAATTAAGAAATTTATCAAATGATGGCTAATGAACATAAACAAGATTGTGCAATCACATTGATGCATTCCAAATCCTTATGTGTAACATTCCTAATGTTGAGCTTGTGAATTGCAAATGCCTATCTAAAAATAAAAATATTATCATTAATAAATATTATAAATGAAACCCCACTGCAATCTTGAATAAACATGATTATGTCTCCAAAATTCTTGACCACCTTAATAGTAGTAGTAGTTATAAGACCATGGCCCTCAATCATATCTCCAAAATCATGAAATAACTCAAAAATGTTATTTCTCACTCTTCTTTTGATTATAATACCAATAAAGATTTCTTTCCTATGAAATAAATCACCTCACATCTATGGTATACGAAAATTCCATAATGCTAGTGTTCCTCTTAGACTAATCATTAAGAAAATTGATTCCCTAACCTATAAGTTATTTATCCAATTGTCTAAGTTAATCTCAATTCTTGTGGTTAAATCTATTTACTCTATCAAGTACTCTACATAATATATTTAGCTTATCAATGATAAAAAGGTAGATGATAATGAAACCTTGGATAATTTCAATGTCATGTTCATATTTACCAGAAGTCCTAATTGATGACTCTATTGGTATTTTTAAACATAAGACCTTGGAATGATGAGATAACATCCTTGATTGAGATAAGTTTTAGGCTTAATTTTTCCACCTTTCAAGGAATGGTGTATGAATAATTTGATGGGGTTTCAATGGGGTAGTCAAGTTATCCATTTTCATAGCCAACCTCAATATGAAATATTTTGAAGAACTAGCCATCCCTCCCCCCTCAAGACAAGATGGTATAAGTGCTATGTTGATCACATCAATATTTTTTTGGCTCTATGACCTTAAAAAATTGAAATATTTCCATAATCACTTAAACAACATTATTATCTGGATTAAATTTACTAGAAAACTTGAATTCAATAACCAACTCCATTCCTTGGACATCTATCTCATGAAAATATATGGTTCCTTAGCTCATCATGTATTCAAATGAGCCACTCATACTAATATTTACCTCAATGGATATTTTCATCACCACTCTACCTAAAAATCTAGTGTCTTACACTTTGGCTACATGAGCAGTCACATTTATGATGTTAAGAATGTTAACCTTGATCTTTACCATATAACTAAAGCATTCAAATCAAATTTTTACCAAAAAATACACACCATAAAATATTTCAAACAAGCCAAGTCATATTATAATCCTAAATGTAGGGATTTTGACCTCAATAAAATCCTAGTTGCCACCATTTGCTATATTGAAATAATCTATAGTAAGAATTCTAAAATCCTATGAAGGAAAGGGCCTTAACTATGCCTTCAAACCCCATAATTTGAGAAAAAATATTATCCCTTCAACCAAAGGCCTGATATACCTCTCCCTTAAGTTTATGTTTTATATATTAAATTTTCTTTTGTGACCTCCTACATTAATGATATAGGTCATTCTATTAGCACAATTATCAAGGAATTTTTTTTTGGCATAAGACATGAATCGGTTTCCAAATAACCTTATTGGAACAATTTAAAAATTTATAAACACTACATCCACTTGGACAAAAATCAATTCCTCACTAGAGAAGAAAACTTGTTCAAGAGAAAACTTAGGGGTAATTGAAGTTTGAAACCTCCCTAATAAACTTAATCAAAATTATGGGTGGAACTTTAATTTATATTGGAAACCTTTGTTAAAATTCACTTGGTATCTCCCTTTTCCTAAAATTTCTCTTTTCTAGCTACCTAATTTGCCCCACCTTTTCTTACATTTTGGTTTGTTTTCTCTTTCACTTCCCTCCCTCTTCCCTCTTGTTTAACTATATCAAGATTGGTCCTCCTACTATATTTAACTTGTTGGACGCAACTCCTTCCCTTTATTTATTTTGCTCCATCATTGCTCTCATTTTTGATGTAGGGACATCATGAATGGTCAAAAAATAGTGTTGATTTCTACCATTTATTTTAAGTTTAAAATCTCTCTACCATTCTAATTTTGAATATTTTATTGTCTATTGAAGGATGAAGCCATTGTAACCTCTTCCAATTGTATATCAAATTCCCAACCAAGGAGTATGAGAGTTAGAACAATTTCAAGTATTCTTGGGTCACCCTCTTCACTAATATAATCATTTTTCCACTTAAATTAAAGGTTTAAGTGCCAAATTAGAGTTGAATTCACTTTTTTCTATTTTAGTAATAAATGAATCTATTTTGGTGCTCATGAAATATTTTGATGAAGTTTTCTGTAGGATTTTGAGGAGGTTTCTAAAAGATTACATGGTGTGAGGATAGAAAGGGGCTAAAAAAAAGAAAGAAAATATATTATTCCATGCAAGAGAAAAATAAAAAAGAAGAAAATGAAAGAAGAGAGGAAAAGAGGGGGATAAGGAAAAAGGGAATAATTTGATGGAGGGAATGAGGAGAATTATCATTAGAAGTAAAGAAAAGAGAGTTTCATTTCCATCCACTTGTAGGAAAGAAGGAAACATAGGAAGCAAGATAATATTCCAAGGAATTGTGGGTTTTCTTCTAGTATGACATAGGGAAAATAATAAGGGAATAAATTAGGAGAGATAGAATAGAAGAGAAGTTAAAAAGAGAAACAAAAATTACTAGAAGGCTACTATCACATGACACAATATTTTGTTTGTATCTTGAAGGATATGAAGGAATAGAATGAAATGTGGAAGAAGAACCAATCCACATAATGGAAGATAATACTTAGCATAAATGGAGGAAGATATAGAAAGATACAAAAAATAAAAAAATAACACCAAGAGAGGTGCAAACAACAATAAGGAACATGAAATTAGAAGTTTAGTGCTAGAAAGAGAAGATTGTTGTATACATTTATTGGATTTGAAAAAGAAGTATGGGTTAGCATAGGAATGTCTACCTAAGTAGGAATGATAGAAAAATATAAGAAGATTTTGTTAAAGATCCATGATTATTAAAAGGAACATGAACTAGGGGAAACAAAGGAAGACCTCAACCCCTATTTTATTACATTTTATATGACATGTTTGTAGTTGTAATTTTATTATTTCAATCAATTTAATGGAAAAAATTCATATAATGATGATTAATGTAAATTATCTTTAAATGTTTCTATTTTCAAGTCTTTCTCCTTGATGAAAATTTAGATTCTAAAATTGGCCTTGTGTATGAGTTGTATTGTGCTTTGGGGAGTCATATATGTATATGCATGTATGTGTTTATTTTATATGATGTGAAATTACTTGTAAATTATATTAAATAACTTATTGCCACATGAGTTAGCATGAAAATTTATTAAACTCACCCACAACAACTAATAATGTGGCCTAGACAACATAAATCTATTTATAAGAGTGACTAGGTGTCCTAATAATAATCTTATAGAATTTAATTTCTCCTAATCACTATGTATAGTGAATTTGGAGTACTATTAGTGTCGTAAGAAATTGATGGTGGAAATAATATGGTATTAAAGTGTAGCGTAAAAAATTGTCACCCTTGATAATTTCACACTACCTTGACACCATATTTTTCCTATAATATTAATTATAATAATAATTTACCAATTTCGGGGCCAAATTAATAAAATGCATTTAATTCCTCATCATCCCTATAAATACGCTCCAAAAAGTATCGATCAAGGGTGTAGGGCACCCTAGACCAAAAAGCAAAGTTTTGAATGTTTAAAATTTTGATGGGCAGGCTTTTATGATTTGAAAATGACCCTAGTTCGGCTCCTACCCAAAAGGATTAATTAAAATGCACATATAAACATGTTTTCCTCTCATTTTGAACATTAAGGAAGCGATTTATGAATTGGAGATTAATTAGAAGGAAATTATGGAGAAGTGTTGAGTTATCCTCTACATGCTAGCTTCAACAATCTATGGTGTATGTGAAATAACCTTTTGCAGGTCTATCAAGCATTTAAGGCATCCATGAATCAAATTGTGCATGGAATCTCTTGTTCAAGGGTTTTTCACATCAAGGTAACATTATCATTTATCATTCATCAATTTTAGACAATTATTGTTGTTTTGGCCTCTGCCTAGGCTAGGGCATTGCCCTCTTTATCATCATCAATCACTGTTCGTGGAGGTAGAAATACCAACATGGGGTTTGACTTAGGAAAGCCCCTATACAACACAACATTTTTCCCCATTTTCGTGTGTGGGTCAGATTTGAAGGTTTCAACTAGTGACAATTTAGGGAAATAGAGTGTAGACCCTAATCTAGATCTTAGAATTTTTAGATCTGAAAAACTAGGAGTTTAGTCTAGGGAATTCTTGCACCCTATACTATCCAATTCAAGCTAAAATTTATAGTGTAGGATCCTCTCTGTTGTAACTTCTTAGATCTAGGTCAGTTTTATAAATTTCTATTTTTGTCTCTGTTAAATTATATTTTCAGATCTAGGGTTGTATGTCAAATAGGCTTGTCAAATCACACATAAAATTTATCATCCTTACACATCACAAACATAAATCACTAATGTATTGACTCTCCATTGTGGTAGCAAGCTAATTATCAAAACCCTAGTTCATTTATGTTTAAATATTTAGTCAAGTGAAAAGAGAATAATCCTAGTTAATCTAATTGGATCTAGGATCACTTTTCCTACTAAACATAAAGGATATTTTTTGGAAGGAGTGTATTAGCTCTAGTTTGGAGTTTCTTGAAGCTAAAAAATGCAATGGTTGTATGTGGGAGTGCCCTTGTAGCTAGAGGAGTTGTAGTGAATAAAAATAGTAAGATATCACCAAGAAGAAAAATGGTATAAATTGTTTCAATAGTATATAGGTGAAATGGATAAAGTATAGTTGTAATTTTCTAGAGGAATTCAAAATATTATGGAAGACCTTGAGGGGAATAAAAAAGAGATCAAGCATATAAAGATACTAATAGTAATAGTGGACATGAGGAGTTGAGGCAATGAACTAATAAAATTAAGATACAATAGATGTGTGGAGTAGGGGATTTGCTACTCCCAAGCCCTAGGACAAATAAGGTCTAAAGGGAGTAAATTTCCCTCAGTCACCTCAATGGAAAAAGTTCAAGTGATGGAGGTTACAAGATGAAAGAGATTGCAAAAACATGATTAAAAGAGAGTTTCTGATATGTTCTTGGATGAAAAAGTTCAGGAACCAAAAGAGAATATTACATAGGCCTCTGGGACAAGCTGAAAAGCTCTCATCAAAAGGATGCTAGCGTGGGACTTAGATGACAACACGATGCACCGTCATCTTAGGGACTTGCTGGAATCTCATACGAATGAAGAGTTAATCTTGTACATAGGAGCTCATAGAATTTGCTATCTACCCAAAATTTGAAGTTTGAATATCATACTTAGTTAATAGAAAGTAGGAAGAAAGGAAATGATAGGGAAGGTAAATGTTAAATCACAAAAGGTCTTGCACCACAAAGCCTCCTACAAAGCTTTACGTGAACAACCTACACACAAGGAGGACACAAAAT
>VDFB02362873.1:100688-135471 GCA_007258455.2 Sequoia sempervirens | reverse complement strand
CAAGTATTGCTCCACATACAAGCATCATTCTCTTGTTGCATCATATGTCCATAAGCTTGATGATATAAGATAGGATTGAAATGTTGATCTACAACATATTGATGTGTAACTAAGCAAGTCATGTTTCTCACCAATATTCGAAAGAATGGAAGCAACACCCTCCAATGTAAGAGCAAAAGATGTGCCCATAGCACTATCATACTAAGGCTTTGGAATAACCTCTCAATTAGTGGACTAATTGAGGGGAGATTACTCAGCAAAAGTTCATTAAGGAATACTAGGAACTAGAATATCGGGTAGAGTGATAGTTTAACTCTTTCTACTAGTTTCAATTAATGTAGGAATTGTTTGAGATTGTTCATCAAGTGCTAGTAAATTAGGCAACTCTATAAAAGATATCTAATGAAGGTATTCACATAAGACAATCTCCCAATAATTATCAATACCCAACTAGAATTACCCAATGTAGGTATGCTTTATACTCCTTGCTTTACCCAACTAGCATGTAGTTACAACTCTTAGGTTCTATTTTGTGACAAGTACCATCTAGGATGCGGTCCCAAGAATTAGATCCGAAGACTCTCAATGAGAAACATTTGGTTTATCAAATTTTATACATTTGAAAAGAGTGCATTCCTTAACCATATGAGTTAAGAGTAAAGTTGATATGTATGTTGGATCTAGACAATAGATTCCCCCAAAATTTCAAATCCAATGGTTTGTTATGTATAATGCATTGAATCATCTCAATGTTGGTGCAATTTGTCCTCTTGTCTACACTATTTTATTGTAGGGTATAACATACTTTGCACTAGTGAGTTAGTCCATGGTTGGTGAGGATTCACTCATAACACTTTTCTAATGTACTTTCCCCATCTAATGTGGAGTAATCATTAATTAATATCAAAAAATGTTAGATCCTAAATGAGAAGGTATGAACCTATCTCCACTAGTCTAATTAGTGTGCTCTTTTAGATCATAAATTCTCTCTCAACAATCTCTCATCGTGATAGCCTCTATTATAGTGGACATACATTTTTCCTTTTAGGATGATCCTTCCCTAAGCCTTGACTACTGAATCTTGATCCTTTTCAAGATATACCAATAGGTCTCTTTGATGGCATGGTTGCATGGGTTTGATTAGCATAGCACATGGCGACATTGCAATGAGGCTAAGAAATTTATGAATATGACAGACTTTTGTAAAGGTGCACTAGGAACCTCAATGAAAAGGTGTCACATGAAAATTCCTACAAATTTTTCATATCAAGAAGAAATATTATTGATCAAAATGCTCATATAATTTTGAGTTCTTCTGTCCTTCAAAAGATTGTATATCAACATGATTCCTTTTGAAATGAGAGGTATTCTTCAACACTCACTCCACGAGATGGAAGTTATAGAATTTATTTCCCAAGTGGTTGATTTGAGGAAGTGCCATTGGAGATGAATATGCTCTTGAACCTTTCCTATAGCTTGGCAAGATCAGTCGTCTGCTACAAGAGTGAGAATACCATGAATTCTTTCTCTATTATATTTCCCCTTGATTTATAGCTCAACTAATAATTCTAGGGGTGAAATTCCATCGTAATATACATAACTATTAACTCTTGAGAAATTCAACCTTGATCTTCCATCTTCTTTGACTATTGATGCAAAATTAACAGACAATAGCTACACCAATACATAGATCTCAAAAAGAAAGCAAAATCTTAAAAAAAATGGACTAACAATGATTCCATATGTGAAAGTTATGGTCATCATAAGTTTTGAACCTGAAATAGCACAAATTCAACAAAATACCCAATGACGATCAATGTCCATAAAATTTAATATAAAAATAGATTTCATATAAATGGATGAAAAAAAAAATGAACCCCTACTATTTTAAAGTGAAATTTGCACATCTATAGGTACATTGGAGCAATTCATCAATATGTGCCCCACAGTGAAATTCTCCCAAATTGATACAAAAGTGTTGAGACCTTGGAAACAAAGATCCATATCAATTACACAATGCATGAGGTGTGCAAGGTTGTATGAACCATAAATAAGTACATATAGATAGGTCCCTTTTAGGAGAAGATATAAATTGACATTATACACTCCAATAGGTATGGGCCAATTATGTTGGGTATCTTGGAATCATTTGCCTTTTTGTTGAACGATTTTTTCTAGTTTCTTGGACTCATTTTACCTTTAATTGGAAGAATTTTTTAGCTATTTGGTTGGAATACATATAGATAGGTCCCCCTTAGGAGAAGACCTAAGTCAACATTATACACTCTAATAATTATGGGCTAAACCCATTTAGTCAAGACAAGATTAGGCTAAACCCAATTAATCACACAAATCTTCTTTACCAAGTATATGGATTCCCAATTTGACCCTTCAGGGAAACTTTAACTCTTTGTAATCTTAAGTAACATTACCTATTGGACGACGTAATGACAACAACCACATTCACCTCAATCCAAAGCTAGCAATTAATCGCCATTGTCAAAGATGAAATTCAAGACTTTAATCATTAAATATTCACGATGTTTATACATATATTTGAAATAGCAATACATGTTGGAAATATTGACATTGATGTCAAAGGAAGAATATAAGGAATGTTGTCATTGATGTCAAGATGGAACTCGTTGTCTCAGATTGTTGGATTATTGTTGTCATTACTGTCATTTGTGAGAAGAGCATATTGTTGGCTAACCACACCTTGGTATATTTTCCAAGGCATATATAAATGAAGTTTTAAATCGTCCAAGTTAAAACACTAAGAGATGATCAAAGGAGAAGTGATGATTATATATCAAAAGGAAAAATTAAAGTTGAATTAAGAAGACTTAAATAATTTAAGTAATCACTACTTCATTTGATAAAGCCAGCCCTCCTAATGATGTTACTAGTGTTGTTAAAGAGTTTTTTGGAGCTAGGAAACTGCTGAAAGAGCTTAATGCTACCTTTATTGTGCTCATACCTAAATTCCTTGGTGCTAATTCTTTTGATTTTTTCCGTCCTATCAACCTATGCAATTCTTTCTACAAGATCATCTCTAAAGTGATACTTCTAGGCTTCTAGGGGTTCTTCCGATGTTGACCTCTCCTCAGCAGAGTGGTTTTGTTCCAGGTAGACAGATTTTGGACTCTATTATTACAGTTCATGAGAATATCCACTCCCTCGAAGTATCGAAAAACCAAGGTTTCTTGCTCAAGCTGGATATGGCTAAGGCCTATTATAGGGTGGACTGGAAGTTCTTGATTAAAGTCTTAAAATCTTTTGGGTTTTCTTAAAGATTTTTACATTTGATATGGGAACTGATCTCTACCACCAATACCTCGATGATCATAAACGGCTCTCCTTCCCGTTTCTTTAAGGTGTCAAGAGGAGTCAGACAAGGGGATCATGTCTCTCCTATTCTTTTTACTCTCATGGCGGAAAGTCTAGGGAGACTCGTGCATAAAAGAGTGATGGAAGGGAGCCTGAAAGGTTTAAAACCTTCTTCGGAAAATCTGGCATGTTCGCACTAGCAATTTGTGGACGATACGATGCTTATGGGAAGTGTTACTGTTGGTGAAGCCAGAGCTATAAAGAGTTGTTTTGTTCATTATGAGGAAGACTCAGGGAAAAAAATTAATAGAGCCAAAAGTTCCCTCCATTTCAATACCCCTAAGCACAAACAGAGGAAGATTGCAAATATCTTAGGCTGTGGTGTTAATTCCCTTCAACTTACTTGGGTCTTCCTTTAGAGTCCAAACCTCCAAACACTTTTTGGATCTCTCTTGTTGATAGGTTTAATAGGAAATTGGCTAGATAGAAAGGGGCCCTCTTGAGTCAAGCTGGTCAAGTTCTATTACTTAAGGCTTCTCTTCAGAATTTTCCTGTTTACGCCCTTAGTTTGTTTAAGATCCCTACTAAGTTTGCTGATATTATTGAAAAGATTCAAAAACGTTTTCTTTGGTTGGGGGTTGAGGAGAAGAAGAGAATTTCGTTGGTGGCCTGAGAGAGTGTGTGCAGACCCAAGAAGTTTGGAGGCCTTGGCTTGAGGAATATCAGAGTGTTTAATAAAGCCCTTATTGCAAAGCAAGTTTGGAGAACTTTTGCGGATACTCGCGAATGGAATACTATTTGGCGTAGCATATACTTGCAGGAGGTTGACTCCTTTCAAGATTTTCTCAACTCTCAGAACCTTCCCATTGGTTCGTCTCTATGGAACAATACCATTAAAGTCAAGGACCTGGCTGGTAAAGAAGCTTGTTGGAAGGTGGGTGATGGTAAGAAAATCCGGTTCTGGGAAGATAAGTGGATTGGTAATGAGTGTCTTTGCAATATTTTGACCTATGGAAATCATATGGAGGACTGCAAATCCAAGTTTGGCTATTTGGTCGGGGATTATTGGAGGAATAATCAGTGGGTTGAGATTTCTTCAATTAGTCAGGATCTCCAACCTCTGCAGGCCCTTCTTAATTCGGTTAGGCTTAGTTCGCAGGGGCAGGAGGACACTATGGTCTGGAAGTTGTCTTCCTCTAGAATCTACTCTGTCTCTTCTATGGTGGCATCTAGTTACTCTTGCCTCCACGACCCTATCTGGGCTAAGGTGTGGGTGCACAACCTCACTCCGAAAGTCAATTTGTTTGTTTGGATTCTCCTTCAGAATAAACAGTTGACCAATGATAATCTTTATAAGAGGGGGTTCTCCTTTCCTAATAGGTGTTACTTGTGTTGTGCTGAGGCTGAGACTTCCTCACATCTGTTTCTCCTTTGTCCTTTTGCTTATGCCATATGGTGTAGGATTCTGCGAATGTGGGATCTTAGTTGGGTTTTCCCTAGAACTATTGTGGATTTTTATAATCAATGGAAGGCCCCCTCAAAAAATTGGGTGTTGAATTTGCTCTGGAACTACATCTTTCCTCACCTTGCCTGGGGTATCTGGAAAGAACGCAATAACAGAATCTTCAGGGATGTGGCTCTCTCGGAGGAAGTGGTCAATGGTAAGATAACTAGAGCAGTGGTTGAAAACTCTAATTTGCTCAATAACAGGTATAAAGGTAAAGGTAAGGTCAATATGCAGGTGTATGAATGTAGAATGGTGGGAGCCTGGAAAATTAATGTGGATATGTTCAATATGTCCAAAATTACCAAGGATCCTAGAGATGGCATATTTTGGAGTCTCCCTCCCCCTGGTTGGGTTAAAATCAACTTTGATGGCATAGCCAAGGGAAATCCTGGGCCTATCGGGAGTGGAGGGGTGATAAGGGATGAGAATGGTTGCTTTATTGCAGTTGTGGCGGTCCCCTTAGGCACTCAGACCAACCATGTTGCCAAAGCCTCTAGTGTTTTTTAGACCTTGAAGCTAGCTAGCCAATTGAAGTTTAAAAATGTGTGGATTGAAGGGGATTCGAACAATATAATACAATGCCTAAAGGGCCTTCAGAAACCTTCATGGTCTATACAGAAGGATAGACCTTTCTAAGGAGATTATTAATAATTTTGAGAAAAGTTATATCTTGCATGCTTATCGGGAAACAAATACAGTGGTGGACTTCTTCGCCAACAAAGGTGTCAAAGCTCAGAAAAAGATGAAGTGGCAAGGGTATGATGAGTTGGAGGCTGACGTTAAGGCCTTGATGACGTATGACCGTGTTCACAGGAAGGTGCAATTTCCCATTCCATTAAATGATGGCTGAGTGTCCTCCCATGAAGTCCTAGGACTACAAGTTAATGATTATTCCTAGTTGGCCGAGAAGTAATTACTTTATTTCTCGTTTGCATGTGATTAGTCTCGCACACTTTCTGGGCATTTTAGGAGCTTGTTTTTGCAAGGTTCTGGACTATTCTATTCCTGTCAGCAATACGATGGGTGGCGAAAGTCACAGGGTGGAGCCGATAAGCAATGCACAGTTAAGGAGCAATCTGAAGCTCTGGAAGAAGTTGGATAATGATGGCATTAATGTCTTCATTGAGAAACTCCATGGCTAGGACCTGGAGGTTACTAGGGTTTTTGTGAAAGATTGGAAGGATGGTGAGTTAAACTTGTTTGGTAGACAAGTGGTCATCAACGAATAGTTAATTGCTGAGGTCACGGGCCTCTCAACGGAGGGTATCAAATTCTATAGGGACAAGAAGCAATCTGGTGAAGCGGTCAACAAATTTCCTAAGTCGAACGCTGAGAGGAGGAGTTACGAAGGACTTCCAGAAGTTACTATGATTCAGATAGAATTGTCTCGCACTAGAGAAGGGTATTGAATGTGCTGATGGAGTACATCACTTTGGATGGTTGTTATACTAGAGTCTTTGGGAATCATTTCAGACACCAGGTCAGGATTTCTTTTCCTTTTTATCTTGTGTCTTCTCGGAATGCCAGTTTGAAAAGCCATAGACAGAACCCTACCAGGTACTCTATTCTTCATGAAGGACTGCTCGTCCTTATTTATGATCATTTTAAAGCAATGTCGGCTCTGCCATACCAAACACCATCGTCTAAGGATAGGATTGTTGGCAAGAAGGAAAATCTAGGGATTCTCCTCAGAAGAAGGGTAAGAGAAAGATGTCGAAGGACCCCTCCTATGATGTGAATGATGAGGATTCGCAGTCGGTTTCGTTGTCTGAGTATTCCAGCCATCCTGCGACCGATAGAGAAGAGAGACCCTGTTTCCCTATGGACCTCAAAGCGGGGGATCATTATTTTAAGGAGGAACAGGAATTTCCCACTGATGTTCTTGCTATAACCTGCAATGGGGCGGTGGATAATTTTAGGTTAATGAGATGGGTGTTCTTTGAAATTAAGGAGATTAAGTTGAACCAAAGAGCCATGAACAGTAAAATGGAGAAAGTTGGTGATGATAATAACAAAGGCAGTGGTAGTGGTCGGGCTACTAACTTATGGACTGAGGAAGAGAAGAAGTATATGGTTGAGTGCTTCAAGAAAACGGTGGATGAATTACAGGATTTTAAAAGCAATCATGATGGCAAGCAGGCGGATATGGAGGAGCAGCTAAGGAACATCAAAAATTCTCTCCACAAAGTGATGGTTATGAACCATAAGATTTTAAAATCCACTGCACAAACCATGAATATCATGGTGGAGAACCTGAAAAAAGCCCATTAGGTAAAAATTGTTGTGTTTCTTGATTTGGACAAAGAGGAAGAGCAACCAGATAGTGGGGGGTCGAGTAACAGGACCAGAGCAAATTTGAAAACGAAGACAGACCATGCTTTAGTAAACATCCAAAAGATCAAGAAGTCTGCACTTAATATGAACAGGTTGGAGTAGGAAGCGACAGAGATCCTCAGGAACCTGACCTAGGGGTTGGCTGTTTTGTGGTTTTTGTCAGTTTTTTGACTGTGTTGCCCTAGTTTCTATTGTTATCTTCTTAGTGGGCAACTTTTTGTTTTTGTTTGTGCTCTGCTAATGTTATATCCTTCGCTATCTAACTGTTAAGGGTTTTGGGATCCTTTTAAAACCTGTTTGTTCCTTAATCAAAAACATTTTTAAGAGAGTTTAAAATAAATTAATTTTATTAAATGTTGGCCGACCAAGTATGTTCCAAGACATATATTTAGCCAAAGTTATTGACCAAGAAATGATAATGAATTAGCAGTGTTTGTTGGCCGACTAACATCCAGCAGCAGCGCCACTTTTGGGAAATAACATAGATTAAGTTTTGTTTATTAGTTTTTGCCATAGATTTAACCGGTGATTAATCTCTTTTTATTCAGCCAATCAAATCGTTGGGATTTCCTTGCATAAATTTATTTTCGACTATGGTTATGAACAAGTTGCAGGTTTTTAGCTGAAATTTTCATGCACAGTATTTTGGCAGCCTCTGATTGGCATTGCAGATGGTTGGTAGGTGCATTCGCAGCTACCAACGCAAGAGAACGCATGAGTATAGAGGACAGTGTCGGCAAAACAGGGTCTCGGGGTGCTCGGTTATGGGTATCATCGTAGGTTGTAGGTCAAGAATGAATAGAGGAACAGTTGGCGATTAGGGTTTGATTTCTTTTGCATGCTACTGAGAGGTGGACGATGTTGATCGACTGTAGTGCATAGGTTCAAGTGACACTGGTAATAGAAAAAGGAAAGGGGTTAAAAAAAGTTAATTTGCAAACTTTTTTTGTTTTTACCACGGAGTACATTGGTGGCGAGCTCGGCATTTTTCAGGTTTGTGTTGTAAGTTTGTTTGGGTAAATTTGGTGCATATGTTTTCCAAGTGCAGAAACAATCAGATTTGGGTATTTTTTATTATGTTTCTGTTATCAGTGAAGAAAAAGTAATGTCATTGTCTGGGTATTTTGTGCCTAGCTGGTAGAGAGATGGGTTTATCTGGTGTGCGAATCACTTCAGTTTGTACAAGTTACAGACCCTTGTACGCCAAAACACTCCCACATATATGTTCAAGTGAATATGCAGATAACTTGAAGTAAATTGTTCAAATAAGGAAATTATTTCTGACCACTCAAGATTTATAAGAATTCAGTAATACAGAACACAGAAAACATCAGCAAGAAATGGAAAAGCAAATGCGTCAAATACTAAAAATATTTACTAAACCCTAACCAATGGAAAGATTAAAAAAAAAATACAGTAGAGATGAAAAAAATTTCAATGGCTATTACAAGAATTCAAATCTGTCGACCATGAATTACAGGAATTCAATATATATAGTTTTATTTTTCACACTGTAGAATGTTGCACCTATGGGCTTCAAATCTTTTAGGTTGTAAGTGTATGAAATATGATACAACACAACTTAGTTCCATTTTTCTTATCTTCATTTATCCTCCTCAAGGCTAATGTCCATTAATTTAAAAACATTTGAAATTTCTGTTGTATTTATCATATATTCAAACATTGAATGTGAGATATGTTTATGAACAAGCACCTTTGCTTGGCATTCAATCTACTGGAAATGTTGGTTCTCTGATTTACGAGTGCAACAGCAGATGGGTCAACAAGATTCAGTGCCTTCACAACTGTTTGGTTGAGGACGGTTCTAGTAGTACCTCTGAGTTGAGCCTTAGGTAAATGCAGATTTTTTTCAAGGCAACAAAAATATATTGTTTGGTAAGATATAACATTATTCTCTTTTGTATGTGGATTTGCATTCAAGTATATTATAGTTTGCATATCAAACCAGAAACTTATCAAAATTTGTCCCCCAATGATACGAAAAGTATGCAAATTAATATTTGAAGCAAGGTAATTTGGCTGCTATAAAATCAGCTCACCCTACCCTCAAAGAACAGTAGATTTCCTACTGCTGCGATGGATGTTAAAAATACACAGCATCCTTTAAACATAAATAAACACCTTATAAACTGGAAGAGAGTACGGCCAAAGCCTAACAATCTATGACAGCAAGCCAGATGTTAACTACCTTGGAGAAGTGGTTATCTAAAATCAAATTTTGCCTTTATTGATTAGAATTTGCAATATGCTGCAGTGGAAGTTAAGGTCTATGGCAACTAAATAAAATCTTCCAATCTAAACTGGCGATATTCTCTAAGTCGTTGGTGTACAGAACCCCCAGAAACATACTCAAGGTATATATATATAGTGTCATTCACCTGTAAAGGAGGAAACATTTTTAATTTTTAAAATTAAAACATTTTAATGCAAAAATAAACGTTGGTCTATTTTGATCATGTCTCTTGCTATTTGATAGCATTTTTGCTTAATTACTATTTTTTTGATATGACTTCCATTGTTGCTTACTCTCTTTAGTGTATCTGATTTACACGTTTTGTATTCTCTTTAGGGTTTCTTATTTATAAGTTCTCTGCACACGAAAACACAGAGCGTTGATAACATAGAGTTGCATACAACGTAAGAGATAAGATATTACTGAATTTGTGTTGTTAATTGTTGGGTTGTTGCTATATCATGCACAAGGTGGAAGGAAAATTGGTATCAACAAAATCATTAGAAAATGTCATAGATGCAGAGAACTATGAACCCATTAATAGAGATCTGTCAGATCAGTCAATTGACATGGTATTGGAAAACAATAACTTGTTCAGGATAAAACCATTTGTATATAACACAGGCAATAGTCTTTTTGACTCTTTCCAATTGTTGTTACATATGCAATACACTTTTGTAAAACTACACAATGGAACTATTGACCAATTTATAAATTGCCTAGAAAAAATGATCCTCGAGCTTTATTTTTCGTACAACTATGAGCTAGACCTGCAGACAATGTATGAATTACACGGACTCAATGATGTACAACTGCAATTGTCGGCAGTTCGAAAGCCAAACTGTAATGAGTATAGCCTTTGAGGGGACCTGTTTTGTATTAAGTGGCTAGCCAATTGGCTAAATATTAAGGAGCAATGTGTTTATAAAGTATAATGATTTACTATAAGAATATATGATTCATACAAAGAAACGATTATTATTAATAAGCAGCAATCATTATTATTAAAGATAGCAAGACTAATAAAAAGCAGCAATACTTTTAAGAAGGCAGCGATTCATGTTATGAGAAGAAAGTTATAAAAGGTATGAGTTTAGTTTTTAAACAAAGGGCAGCGGTTAGCATAACAAAGAGTTATGTCTTCTTCATTGGACATCTCTTTACAAAGAGATATATCTTTTCATGTAGAAGCACTAAGCTTACAGTGTAAGGAATGTGTGTGGAAAGAACAAGAAAGTGAGATAAGAATAAAAGAATATATCATTCCAATTCAAGCAGCCCTATACGAAGAAAAGAATAATTATTTGATAGAAGGTAGATTATTGTGAAGAAGGTAGATTATTGTGAAGGAGAATGTATGTGTGAGCAGATTTATGCAGATATAAAGGAGATGTGTATGTAGATATAATTGAGGAAGAGAATAAAAAGGGAGATCATCAAAGGAAGATTTGAAAGAGGTATATGCAGACCTGAAAGAGATAATCAGATTTGTGGGAGAAAGATTTGTGAAGATAAGTGCATGGAGATTTGAGAAGGAAAATATATGCAAATATAAAAGAGGAGTAAATAAATCAAGGAGAGCATAATATCCATCATCTATTGAAGAAGCAACATTTAGAAGGCGGAACCTTGTTAATATTGGTGCTTTCTAAAGGAGAGATTGGTGACTCTCACTAAGTTGTTGCTTAGCAGTGGGGGTTGGTGCCTACAGATTGTGGGGGTTTGTGTCTCTAGTGGGTTGGTGCTCACAAATTGTATAAGAGGGGATTGATGTCTCCTGTAGGTTGGTACCTACAAAAGGTTGTAAGAAGTTTTATATATAGCATTATTTTTCTGTGATTTTCTCCTTTTAAGGGTTTTCACGTAAATTTGGTGTTCTTATTGTGTTCTTAATTGTTAGATCTTGCATAGTTGTTATTGCTGTGACTTGTGATTATACTGATTCACCTAGCTCGCCCGCCCACCTTTCTCCACCCTCAGTATAATCGTGTGCTCATCAATACCACATATAGCCTCCTAACAATGACCTAAAGAATATCTCACAAATATATCATCAACTATCAGACGATCTAGATTACTAATAATATTGCATGGCCTTTAAACATATATTTAGTTCTATATATCAGTTCTAGAAGTTTCCAAAATGTGGAATTGTGGCATATTATTCAAGCAGCTGTCATGTCTGCTACTTTTGAAGTTGGATCTATCATTACATATGACTTTTAATCAAATATTCACTAAATTCAAGGAAATCTTACCAGTTTTTCTATATCACACTAACTATACTCCTCGGCATGTAATCAGATTAACCTGATTATTGCCCAGGCCATGTCTGCTGTAAGATACTTCAAAACTACAAAAGACAAAAATTATTTGATTACTCCATGAGTAATTGCCACATCCTTAAAGACATTTTATTCAACAGTGAGAAACCGAGGAAAAGGACAGTTTTGGAGAGGCTGCATTCATATACTGAGTCAATGCTTAATTTTTTTTTCTGCAAACATTACCTTGATTGGTGACAATTTCAACAGCCAAAAGACATCAAAATAAGTAACGTTCAAAACTGAAAAAGTCTGCAGATTTATGATGACCAAAATTATTATCACAATATAACAAGAATACTATTAAGGTGAGAAGTGTTACATGAAATATAATCTGTACCAAGATGATCTTTGCACAAAATCAAATTTGCCTCAATACGATGACCTATGGATTTGCCCACTCAAATTACAAAGCTCTAAGAGCAAAGAATAGTGAACAGTGATAGAAAATGTCATATCACAAATTAAGAGTCTGAACAACTCTTATGTGAAAGAATGAGCAGTCTTTGGCTAAAAATCCGGACCTGCAAAGCTGTAACATCATCCTTTTACCTGTGTACAAACAAACAAAACAGGAAAGTAGCAAACTTCATTGGAACAAGGAGAATCTCCACACTTCTGTATGTTAGATACTTACACAGTACAAAATTTCTCTCATTAGAGATCAATCATTGCATGCCATTTGAATTCCAAATGCGGATTGACAGCAGAAAGATGTCTCCATTTATTTACAATAGCTGATTTGGTGCTGGTTCAGGTTGTTAAGCCTCGGCAGGTTCTGCCAGTTTAAGATTGTCAGATTATTACATTGATTATGTTACATAACAATTCCCGGTTCTTCAAATCTCCACAAAAAAACAGTGGATGCACTACAGCCTTTTAGCACACCATCCTGGAATATGTGACAGATATCTAACAATCGAGCACCAAAATCTACTTCTTCTCAGTACTAAACTGGGCCCCAGACTATTCCCCAAACAGAAGATATAAGCTTTGGTCACATCAATGTAACAATATATTGGAGGATATAGAACACCTGGTGGCTCCAATCACCTCTGAATACAATTACAGTTTCTACATTGCCCCCACAAGCCACTGCAATACTGGTAACTGTTACTACTGACTCCATATCCAGCAACTGCCATGCTCAGTAAATAGGTTTTTCTTTGGGCTCTTAAAATCCACAACTGCATTCTGGAACAATTAACAACCACAGCAACAGTGTGTTTTGTAAGCAACGGCTTAGATGTGTCAATCTACACTTGTTTAGTTGATTAGAAAATACATAACAAAATATACCATTGAACATGTCAAAACTCATAACTTTAATGCTATCTTCCTAATTGTTAACAAGCACTTCAATAGGACAACGATTTGAAACACTCTCCAAATAAATATGGAGTATGAGAGGCTTCATTGCCACCAAATCCATAGTCAAACACAATGCCTGATATGCACACCATAGATGATTCTTATACTAAATAGGTTAAGAATATTCACCAAATTTATTATTCTTTGCCACATTTTTTCAAACAGATGTTTTTGCACATGGGGTATGCCCATTGGCCTGCCTCCAACTTTCATAATATTATTATATTGACACGTGAGAAGTGGTAAGCTGTGTTTTAGTTTGAAATGTGTTTAGAGGTAGATGATTCATTTTGTTGAGTGGAAGAGTCTTTAACTAGTTGTGAATGGCATTAATCCAAATGAGATGTTTTTGTGCTTTCTGTGGGATTCATGACGGTCAGAATCAACTGTGTAGATGTTTAAGGATCCATAAAAATATACTTCTAATCATAGAAGCAATAATCTGCAAAAAATCCTGATTAATCCTGATTTTAAAAAAATCTGCAGGCTGGACGATTTTTAATTTTTTTCCCATTTCAAACTGCAAAATTGCCAAAAAAAAATGCGTTTATAATCTGCAAAAAAATGCGAATAAAATCACGCTGATTTTTGCGCAAAAAAAACCATGAGTGATGAGACCATAGCTTGTTGCTTACTATTATGCTTTGATAGATTTTTTCCAAGCATCCATAGCTTGTTCGAAAGCACTTGTTTTAGGCTTTTAGCCATAGCAGCAAGGCAGTGAACTGTTTGATAAAATGCTTTGGTAGAGATTTATGAAAAATGTGGTAGCATAGACAAGGCAGTGAACTGAAAAAATGCCTCAAAGAAATGTGGTCTCATAGGTGATGGAATTCCATGGCAAGCAAATTGTTATGGATTGCCACGGCATTCCATCACCATGAGACCACACTTCTTTGCAGCAATTTTTAAACCAGTTCACTGCCTTGTCTATGCTATTGCTTACTATTATGCTTTGATATACTTTTTCCAAGCATCCATAGCTTTGTTCGAAATCACCTGTTTTAGGCTTTTAGCCATAGCAGCAAGGCAGTGAAGTTGTGAACTGTTTGATAAAATGCTTTGGTAGACATGTATGAAAAATGTGGTAGCATAGTCAAGGCAGTGAACTTTTGAAAAAATGCCTCAAAGAAATGTGGTCTCATGGTGATGGAATGCCATAACGAATGCCATGACAAGCTAATTGCTATGGATTGTCATGGCATTCCATCACCATGAGACCACATTTCTTTAAGGCATTTTTTCAAACAGTTCATTGCCTTGTCTATGCTACCACATTTTTCATACATGTCTACCAAAGCATTTTATCAAACAGTTCACTGCCTTGCTGCAATGGCTAAAATCCTAAAAGAAGTGCTTTCAAACAAGCTATGGATGCTTGGAAAAACTTTATCAAAGCATAATAGTAAGCAATAAAATAGACAAGGTAGTGAACTATTTGAAAAAATGCCTCAAAGAAATGTGGTCTCATGGTGATGGAATGACATGACAAGCAAAACTTTTAGCCATAGCAGCAAGGCAGTGAACTGTTTGATAAAATGCTTTGGTAGACATGTATGAAAAATGTGGTAGCATAGACAAGGCAATGAACTGTTTGATAAAATGCCTCAAAGAAATGTGGTCTCGTGGTGATGGAATGCCATGACAAGCAAAACTTTTAGCCATAGCATCAAGGCAGTGAACTGTTTGATAAAATGCTTTGGTAGACATGCATGAAAAATGTGGTAGCATAGACAAGGCAATGAACTGTTTGGAAAAATGCCTCAAAGAAATGTGGTCTCATGGAATGCCATTACAGGCAAATGCAATTGGCAGCTGCTCCTAGTTATTAGTTATGCAATGTGAAGTAATTGCATAACTGCTTAGGTTGACTTTGTAAAAACTATATTGTAAATGAAATTTTGTCATCTATCAGCATCTAGTTATTAGTCATGCAATGCAAACTAATGCTTTGAGTTTGAAAGATGTGCAATGCAATGTAATCAGTGATATGAATATAAACTACAAAAATCTATTGTTTACAATTCATTAGTTAAAACTCTTTATTGTATTTGCTCTCTATATCTCTATGCTATGGAAATGCCTTTCAATTTCAAAAAAAAATAGTTTTTATCTCTTGTTCTACAATTTTTTATGTTTTTTTAAATCCAATTTTTTCCCCATTTTTTCAAAAAATCTTATACTTTTGGTTTGCCGATTTTTTCCCCAAAAGATTTTTCCTGCTATGCTTCTAATTATCATTATTGATAAATCATATTCAATATTTAGTGGTCAATTTACCTCTTGTTGTAGGCTGTCTATTTGTTAATGGTCGATTTTCTAAGTCACAAGGGCAGTTTAATTTCTACAACATTTGTTTTAAGTGTAATATTAAATTCACCTTGGAAATGTTTTACCTCAAGTGTGATATTGCACTAGTTCATTAAGTTTACTTATTTCTTTTTACTTAGGTAGGATAAGATAATGAGTTGCACATTTTTATTCTTTCATGAGATTCTACTTTTTCCCTTATCCTCACAGATTTGAAAACTTGTAAGCAATTTCTTGTTTTTTGGCTTTCTACTTCTTCATCCTCATGGATTTGGAATGTTGGAGGCTATATATTGTAACTCTTTCCTTCCTCAATAACACATTTGCAACCATCACACCTCACTTGCTCTTGTTGATGTTATAGCAGCTTCGGGCTCATCCTTCCAACCACGAGTCAAGACATAAAATTCATATAGCCTAACGGCTATTCATTTATTGAGATAATTAAAGTGAAGAGGCGCTTCGCTTAGGCAACAATGTAATTTCTATTCAGGCCGACCTTCCTTGTATTTCGCACCTTTTATTTGTAATTGTATTTTTGTATTGTGGCCGACCTTGTACATGAAGAGGTGCGACCTCTCTCACATTGTGTATTTATACAAGGTCATTTCCATTCATTCAATCATCAAGCAAATTCATTCATTACTATATTTGTTGTGCGAGTTCATAGAGAAGTACGAATTGCTTCAAGTGCAGATCGAAGGTTTCAAGGAGGCTGAATCTGTTATCAAGAAAGTGCGAATTTCTCTAAGGGCAGATCTTAGTCTGAAAGGAGGCCGAATTTATCACTAAGGGAGTTCGATATTATCAGCAGCAAGGTGTCTCATATTATTCTATGTTTGCATCACTTGTGGTGCTGTTGATTGGCCTCATATTTGGCCTCATTGTAAAGAAGACTATTGTTCTATATTCAATATATAAGTGATATATTGTTGCTGGGTTTTTCTCCCTCAAGTGGAGGGTTTTCCCAGGGTATATGCTGTGTTTATGTGTCTGATTTTTGAGTTAAATTCTACTTATATAATCTGATCATAAAAACTAACAGCTCTCTTTAGGACATTTTCAAAGAAGGAATTTCTCAAGCCTGTAGAGACAAGGTATGCCAGCTACTTTATTTTGTTAGAGAGGATGCTTGAGGTGCAGGAGGCTCTCCAGTTGATGATGGTTACTTCATAGTGGAATAGATAGTCTATGGCAAGCACTGCACAAGGGAGAAGCATCAAACAAAAAATTCTTGATGATACTTGGTGGTCCAATGTGAGGTAAAAAAATTGTTATTGATTGTTGATTTTGTTAATTCCCGGTACAACCTCTAGAGTTAATGAATCCATGGAAGGCGGTTAAGCCATGTCATGAACCCAAGTGCTATGCTGCACAACACAAGGAAACCAAGGGCGCACACCTTGCAACAATCCCCCCTAGTACAATCAAGGGGTTTGAACCCATGACCTAGGCTTTGATACCAATTTTTGCAAAGATGGTTGTCGTTCCACCAATTTTATTATTAATATTTTTTGATTTTCTAAGTTCTAACTTGTCTTTTTTGAAATTTTTGTTTGCAGATATATTTGCTCCATCATTTCACTAGTTGTGGATGTCATAAGATATGTTGATACTGACTCTCCAAGTCTTGGAGAGATTTATGAAACATTTGACTCCATGCTTGGAAGAATGAAAAAAGCAATTTCTAATAGGGATCCTGATTTGGGATTATATGAGCAAGAAATTAAGCCCATTGTGATGCGGCGGTGGAACACTATGAACACCCCGCTTCATATGGCAGCATTTGCTCTTAATCCCAAATGGTGTGTACCAAGGGTTGGTAGGATGCCTCCTTGTGATGATGATGAGGTGAAAGATGGGTTGAGGAGGCGAGTCTACTCTTACACGATGGACTAACTTTTATAATCTTCGTGGTCCAACATTCGACAAAGTAGAGGCCAAGGTAGATAGGACTACACTAGCTCAAAGGGACCCTATTGGATGGTGGTCATGGCATGGGAAGGATGCACCACAATTGAGGACGCTTGCTATTCGCCTCCTTGCACAGGTAATACATTAACATAATTTATTAATTTGATTAGTGTTGAACATTTATATAATCATAATTGAATGTCCTAATTAGTAAATTACTAATTTAGTTTTTGTCTCCTTTCACAAGTTGCTAGTTCCTCTGTTGCAAAGAGAAATTAGTCAACATACAACTTTATTCACTCTATCAAGAGGAATAGGCTGACCTCTAGACGAGCAAAGAAATTAGTGGTTGTACATAGTGCTTTGCGACTCCAAGATTGTCATACTCCTAATTATCGACAAACTCTAGCGTTACGGTGGATGTTGATCCAGAGGACGCCGCACAAATTGATGAGGAGACACAGGAGGGATTGGTTGGAGTTCCATTAGATGAGCCAGCCTCTCATACTCATAGTGCTAAGTTACCGGTTCAGGTTTAAGGCCCCTGGTTTGGGTTCGATTCAATCCAAGTACAAAATTTTGGTTTGGTTAGAAACTAAAATGATCAAGGTTCGATTTTTGCACTATGGGTTCAGTCAAGGTACGAAATGCTGACTGTGGGTTTGAAAATCAGTATGTGGGTTCGACCAGAGTTTGAAAACCAAACTATGGGTTTGATCAATGACCTTTGATGAGCTTTTAATATGGTGGTGCAATCAGTCATCATTGATAATAATCCGAGCACGATTTCTAATCACAAGCCACTTCTTTTACACAGTGTGTGCAACAAAACCAAGGGCCCTATTCTGTTCAAATATAATGCTAATTGGACTCTTTTGCCTAGTTTCTCTTCATAGGTGGAGCATAGCTAGAACTCTAGGTGCCTCTCCAACCCACGAACCGAACGCTTGAACCTGAAACCAAACCGGTAACTTAGTCATAGTGGCAATGACTTAAACTTTGGGTCTGATTTTGATGCAATGTTGGCAGATGCCGAGTAGAGGCAACGATCATACTTTCTATTACTATGTTTTGAACATTTGTGACTTTGTCATTTTGACATTTGTAGTGCAAACTTGTAGCCTTTGGGCATTTTATTTTTAAAAATTTATATCATATGCACATTGACTGTTTGACATGAATTATGGAAGCAATTAAGTAGTTGTAGTATTAATTTGTTCGACTCTATAATGTATATGTCAATATAATTGGTGATTACATTTGCAACTTTATCAATGTTTATTGTTATGATTATCATTACTCATATCTGAAATTTCCCTATATTTTTAAAATTTATATATGTATATATATATATAGTCCCCCCGTCCCCAAAAATCCCTTAAAAAAATTTCGTCCCCGAAACTCGTCTTGCCATTCCGTCATCCCCCCATGATAGTGATTACTGGAAGATGGAAATCAGTTAGAAATAATTATATATATGCTCACACACTCGACCTATAAAGTATCAATTTCATGTACTAGTCTTGGGAGGCTTATACACAAGTATTTTGTAATTAAAAACTTAGATAAAGTTCCATTCTAGGGGGACTTTTATCATAGATTTTGGTATTAAATTCAATCCTTTTGTTGTCAAGCTATATTCAGAGAACTATTTGTCCAAAAAGCAAGGGATAGTGAGTGCCTGCATTATGCAATATCTATTACCCTGTTTCTTTGGACTCATTCCTAAGGCAACTGACTATGAACAAAAGCATACATGGTTTAACAACAATGGCATGGTCTACACACTAAAATGTCTCACTATTTGTAAGGAAATATTGTGTCAACTTGAGCACACTAAGTGCCCTTTCACTGCTTAGACCTTCAAAGGGAAATTGTATGGAGACCTTGATTTTCCATTTAAGAGAGATGCTTCCTTGGAGAACCTCACATATGGATGATACTACTATTGATCCTCCTCCGCCTGATACCCCATCTACAATTGAGGGCATCTCTCCTATACGTGTTGTTGCATCAGAGTTAGAGTTGCTTCTTTGAGAGCTTCCAATGATTTTTGTAGTAAAATTATATGTCTTCTAGATTCACCTAATTGAGACACATTCCTAACAAACATCTCTTCCTTGTTTGTAAAGTCCCACATTTTGGATCTGGATGACACCATTGAGGACACAATTTTCCTCTTGCGAGACATTCCTCCATCATCTATTGCTTCATCAAAGTTCAAAATCACTTCTTCAAGGACTTCCAATGATCCTCTACAACAAGGTTCTTCATGTCTACAGAATCCACTTCACTGGGAAATCTACTTACCAGACATTTCACATATGTTTGTGGACTCACCTTTCAAATCTTGATGACACTATTGAGAATATTTTTTCTTCTCTTTGGTGATAGCTCACATTGAATTACATCATCTACCAATCTAGATCTTCTCATTCTCTCTCCACCACATAATATTGCTCACTTGACACATCCTAATTCACATTGGTCCAAGTCTCACACTTCAATGGTCAATGTGTCTCAAATCTTGTATGGCACAATCACAATTCAACATTGACATCAAGAAACATGAGCAACTTCCAAATCCATACGTCCTAATTCCTTTCTACATTCACCATGTGACCTTCTGCATTATTCTTCTCTCTATTCTTTGTGAGGCACACATGCGCCTTATCTTGCAGGGGATTCTAGATGCCCACTTATGGAGGGGCTACAATAGTTGGGAGTTTGGTCCTACGGGTTTTCTCTTCTCTACTTCTAAGGGGGTACAATATCTTTGTGCTTTGGGGTTATTTCAAATTGTACATAGGTACCTAATATAGCCTTGTTGCTGAGACCTATTTCTTTTTGTCTCAATTGCACTTAAGGGGGGTGTTAGTGTAATATTTTAGTCACCTTGATATGTTTTATCCGAAGTGTGATATTGCACCGGTTTATTAAGTTTACTTAGGTAACTTCTTTTTATTTAGGTAGAAAAGAATAATAAGTTGTGTATTCTCTTTCTTTCATGGGATTCTACTTTTTTCCTTATCCTCAAAGATTTGAAAACTTGGATAAACAATTTCTTGTTTTTTGGTTTTCTGCCTCTTCCTCGTCCTTGTGGATTTGGAATCTTGGGGGCTATGCATTATAACTCTTTCCTTCCTTAATAACACATCAAAGAAGCTATTGTGAGCTTTTGCACTTCTCTCTCAAAAAACTAATTTTGTTGTACTATTTTGATTTCATAAATCATTTGTAGTTAGCGGTTTAATAATCTCTCTCAATTGCACTATTTCTGGGTTATCTGTTTTTCAGATTCTAACAATTTAATCTATGTTATGTACCTAGCACATAAAGTTATCACAATGTTCTGAACTTAATGATTTCATAAGTTGTTCACCTAAATTATTCACTGCTAGTATTTATCAATTGTGTCTTAGAATTCAGTGAAAAGAAAGTGTATTCATCAATTGTAGTTAGCGGTTTACTAATCTCTCTCAATTGCACCTAACTACATAAAGGATTAAATCATTTGTAGTTAGCGGTTTAATAATCTCTCTCAATTGCACTATTTCTGGGTTATCTGTTTTTCAGATTCTAACAATTTAATCTATGTTATGTACCTAGCACATAAAGTTATCACAATGTTCTGAACTTAATGATTTCATAAGTTGTTCACCTAAATTATTCACTGCTAGTATTTATCAATTGTGTCTTAGAATTCAGTGAAAAGAAAGTGTATTCATCAAGACACGTGCCAATATATATCTGTCCAGTAAATCCAAAAAGTGCAAAGAACATTGTGATAATCATTTCTTAAAAATAGCATATGTGGCAATTTCATATACAGAGGATAACTATATCCTCAGGCCTTGTAGCCAAACAAGGCTAATATTTTTTAAAAGACATATATAGTGTCAAAATGACAAAAACAATCAAGTTGTGCATCAACAGTAGTTAAAGCTATAGTATGGAAAGGTTTGTTAAACATGCGGCATCAATTTGTCATTGGCAACTTGAATCCATATATCTTTTCACTTGCCCATTTGCTTTCAAACTATTTTCTCTCCACTTAGATTAATTTTTTATCTTCAAAGGAGGTGAAGAATTTTGTGCAAGGAGCTGATAGGGTTGGATTGACAATGAATTTGTGCCAAGGAGCTGAAATAAGGCCTTGAATTTGAGTTACACATTTCCAATTTCCAGCTTCTCACTTTAAGCATCAAGTCAAGGTAAGTTGAAAATCTTCATTTTTTGTCTGATGCTTTCTTCTTCATGTTTATAGTTTAATTTTTCCAAATTTCAGTTTCATTATTCATACATTGTAAATTTAAAAGCCAAAAAATTATAAAAGAAAAAGTATAAAACCCTAAGGGAAATAGTCAATCTATATTTCCTTATTTGTGAAAACCATGGGGAAGATAAAAAAATGCAGGCTATTTGTGTCGTGTTTTGTGGAAATGGGAGTGGAAAATCTAATATGAGCAGACACCAATGATGCAGCAAACTATGTTGCCATGGATAGACAGCCCACCATTTTTTAGACTCCTTGCTCAGCGGATCGCATTGATCTAATATTGGAGGATATTGCAAAACAAGATTAGGTTGAACCAGTTTTGAAGCATGGATGAAACGCCTACAAATTTATTTGTAACTATGCTTGGATGCTCTACTGAGAAAATTTACAAAAAACGAGTTGGTCCAACTTAGTGTCACTCGATTTGCAGGCTCACTCATCAGCTTGAAACTTTTGCTAGAAGAAAAAGCTTCTTTGAAGTGGATGTTTGTTAGTGAGAAGTGAAGTGAATCTTCCTACAAAAGGCAATTGTTGAAATCAATCTGGTGGATTGGATATCTATTTGATGAGGCCCACTTTTTGACTCATGCTAGGGAGATTCCAGATGTAAATTTTTTAAGTTTTTTTTATTGTCTCAATTTATTTTTTTATTGGGATGCATTGGTAAATTCATTAACCATTGCCAGTTTGGGATTTAAGACGCCAACTTTGAATGATTTCAATGGCCCATTGTTAGAGGAAGTTGACAAAAATACACATCTAGTAGTAGAAGATCAAAGGAAAATATGACAGAAAAAAGGTTGCAGCATTTTACTGGCTGGGTAAACAGATTGACAGAAACAAGACATTGATAAACATTTTAGTGGCTTCGAGTAGCGCAGTGGCATTCTTGAAATGTGTAGATATCTCACACAAAGTCAAGAATGTTGAGACTTTGTGCAATCTATTGGAAAGGGTGTTTCAGGAGGTTGGGGTGGAGTATGTTGTTTGAATTGTCATGGAAAACACAGCTGCATATATAGTCGTAGAGAGACTTACTCAAGAGAGGCATCACACCAATTGGAGCCCTTGTGTTGTCCATTGTCTAGATTTAATACTCAAGGACATTGGGAAGATTGGAATGATCAAAAGTGTGGTTTAATATGCTAGAAACATTACCAAATTTATCTACAGCCATTCTTGGGTGTTAAGTTTGATCAGAGAAAACCTCCAAAGGCAAGGAGCTTGCGCAATCAAGGGCGATATGATTTGCCACAAACTTTATCACTTTGCAAAGCATTGTAAGGGAAGGTATTGTAAAGGCACTACCTTCTTTCAAGAAAATGTTTGTGAGCAATGTGTGGTTGGACTATATATATTCCAAAAGGCCAAAAGGGGAGAAAGTCATGAGGACAATTTTTGATGGAGTGTTTGCCACGAGTGCATATGAGATACCCAAGGTAAGTAACAAACTTAAGTTCTAGAGAGAATTTTGTATTTGCCATCTTCTTCTTTTTTAGTTTCTTGTTATTGTGGGACCGAGACCCCAAGAGGAAGTATTCGGTAACTGAGATCAAAAGCATACAGCCTTACAGGTTACTAGATGTCTCTAAAAGCAAAATCGTGATTGAGCAACATTGTGGTTGTAGATGAGAAGATATTTTTCTTTAAGTCTACAGATAGTATTTATTTGGAGCTATTGCTGATAATTCAAGAATGAGTTTTGATCTTGTAAAACAAGCCTCAAGCCAAGAAAATCAAAGGGTTTCGGTTCCAAGCTAAGTTGCCTATTCACGTATGGGGTTGGGTACAAGTACGGGATTCTGGTATGGCAGATATTTTTCTTGGGTACAATACATTTGGGTAATTAAAAAATATATAAAATTGCAATTACATTTGATATATCATATAATACTATATTTTAAGATAATAATGACATTTGATCTTTGATAGTATGATACTTCATCATTGATCAATGATATTATGATAGTCATAAAGATAATTTTCTAAGTTGTCAATTTTGGTCTCCATTCCTAGACCCCCTCATTGTAATCAAATTTCTTATGTGACAATAGATCCCAATGACTAGTGGGGGTTGGGAGTGGAGACCTTGATGAGTTTGCGGGTTAGCACCCCTCATGGAGGTCTGGGGGCAATGCCACCAACGGGGTTGAGGGGCATCACCCCTCATGGGGGTTTGGGGGCAATGCCACCAACGGGGTCAAGGGGCAGCGCCCCTCGTAGGGGTTTGGAGGCAACGCCCCCAACAAGGTCAAGGGGCAACGCCCCTGGCAAGGTCCGAGGGCAACACCCCTGTGCATTCCTTATTAAGGCCTTTGAAACCACACGAACCTTCATGGTGCACACCATTTTCACACTTTTATCTTTAAAAGCATTTTTTGCATTTTTTTAAGTGCCTTTTTATTACTTTTTGGCACCCGCAAGGAGCTGGCACCTGCAGGAGCACCTGGAAGCACGCATCCAAGGAAATCCCGGACCCAAACACTCCCGGAGCGAGCATGGGGGCTTCAAATGAAGAACCCAGTAATTTAGGGTTCCAAGGGAAGCTGATGAAACAAGCGATTCTCAGTCTTCACAGCCAAATTAGGAGAGCCAGCAACAAAGACCTAAGTGGTATTATACCAGAACTTGAAAATGTACATGAGGAACAATTTTCACAAGAATGGAAGGGTGATTATATAATGTGGAAAACAAATGGTGCAAAATGGTGAGCAGGTAAAATTTGCTCCTTTTTTTGTGCTTAGCAAGTATTTAACTTAAGGAAGGAAAGAAAGAAGAGCAGCAGAAAGTGAAAATTAGAAGACCTTGCAAGTGTAGTCAATGGTATAGTTATTGTTAGCATATTGTTGACAAGTGTTAGCATGTTGTTAGGATTTAGTTATTTGAGGATGTTTGATTTCTCCACAAATAGTTTACTCTTTGGTTATATAAACAAGGGTATTTTGTAATGCATGTACCAGCCCATAAAATAAAACTTATAACTAGTATTAGCAGGGGTAAAACGAAGATGTAGATTGTAGTCGGTTGTTATAAACTTATCCAATGTTTTAAATTTTGAATTTTGAGCATTTCAGTGTCATATAACATATAATCTTTGAATTATGACAAACTCAGAATAAAAATAAACTTATACATTCTCTAAATTCATTCTTTGTGAGTCTCATACATTAGTTTAAGTTCACTTTGTGTAGTTATATAAAAAATATTCCAAGTTTTTGCCAAGTCCCAAGTTGAAGTCAAAAATTTGGGCCGCTGAGTTTTTTGCAAGTCCAAGTTTTCAAACTGACACACACAAAACTATTTTTTTCATTACAAACAACCAAAAGCTCTAGGAAGAAATAAATAGTGACTTGTAGGAAATAAAGAAAGCAATGAAAGGGTTGTTTAAGAAAGGCTTGAAAACAAGAACTCTTGGGAAAATGAGAACATGGATCCCTTAGGAGATTCCAATGGGAAACACATATGAGCTTCAATAGTCACAAGAACAGATTCTTCTTTCATTTCCATCGAGAGGTTGCCCAGTTCCAAATAGCTTTTTTTTATAATCAGTCCCGAAAAGAAAAACTCTTAGAAAGAAGGGAACAAAGTTCATTAGGAGACTACAGGGAAAAACATATAAGCTTCAACGGTCACAAGAACAGATTTTTCTTTCATTTCTACCCAGATGTTACCCAATTCCAAATATCAGCTTATTTTTTACAATCAGTCCCAATTACCACCAAAGGTGATAAAACTCCAAAGTATAATGAGGATAGCATTTGGGTTGGTCAGTCATAAGAATTTTACTTTCATTTCTAGCCAGATGTTACCCAATTCCAAATATCAGCTTATTTTTTACAATCAGTCCCAATTACCACCAAGGTGGATAAAACTCCAAAGTATAATGAGGATAGCATTTGTGTTGGTCTGTCCATTAAGCTGTACTGACTGATAATAGGCGCTGAGTGGGTTGAAGTCCTTGGTGGTAATTGGAACTGATCGTAAAAAATAAGCTGATATTTGGAATTGGGTAACATCTGGCTAGAAATGAAAGTAAAATCTGTTCTTGTGACTGACCAACCCAAATGCTATCCTCATTATACTTTGAAGTTAATTCCTACCAGACTAGCCCTGAAGTCCCATTTAGGTCAGGCCAGCTCGCCTACGAGATTGCAGAACTGGGGAGCATAAGTCCCCAGAAAGGAACTGTTAACTGTTAATCTTCTGGTAACCTCAACAAAGATAGAAACATTAGAGTCCATTTATAAAATGATACTTCATGTTAAAGGACTCAAGAGGACTACAGAAATACAGGAAAGAAGTAAATAAATGGTTAAATGTTGAGGATGAATTTAAAATTATCATATTTAAGTAACTCCAAAAATGAAAAACTTTTGGTAAGGCAACATGAGCTTGGCCCCTGGCAGACACTGTGGGGAATCAGACACAAGCTCCAATAGGAACAAGAATAGATTCTTCCTTCGTCCATACCCAAAGCTTGTTTATTTGTTCAGTCAGTCCCAATCCTCAAAAAGGTGGAAAACAAGCCTAACATTAGGGCTAGTCTACGAAACAATAAACACAAAATGCCTCCAATGGAATATAAGATTCAAATGGAAATGACTGAATGACTAAATCTTGAAGATGAAAGTTAAATATGGAATTAATTTTTGTTTGCTTCTTCAGAGATAGGAAAAGAATATTAGACAAATGTCAAACAATGGCTAGATTTTGAAAAACAATGTCTTGTAGCTACATCTGAACAACTGGGAGGAATATGCGAAGAACAATGAGATATCAGAATATGCTCATTGAAAGTAAGTCCAAAAGACCATAAATGACATGATATGGAATGTCACTTGGTGAGTGCATGCCAAATGTTTGTTAAAGTGCTTGGATGAGAAATATTTGTAATTTCCCTCCTTCACATGCATGTGTGCATGCATTCTCAAACCCCAGCATGCTCGAATTTTGAAAATCAACTACTAGTACCATACTTGTATCCTTGCTCGCACACCAATACCGCAGTAAAAATGGTTTTGGAAGAATAATTTCATAGGATGGGAGACACCAATATTTTTAGCACATGGAATGAAACGTAACACAAACCATGATGCTCTATATTACCATAAACAGCATTTCATAATCCACTGAATCATCCTCCAAGAAAAATCAATATATATAATATAGGGTTAAGAAAATTGAAGATGCTGACACAAGTAGCAGGTATGAGTTTAGGTCCATTTATTTGTTTTGGGTATGAACTGTAATAACAAAAGACCTCCAAACTGAAAAACAAACCACATTTCCACTTTTTTTTCATCCATACCTATTAAAACAAATTTTTTTGGAGAGAATTGATGCATTTCATTTTTTGGGGTAACTCTCATTTCCTTTTATAAACGAGCATTGTTATTATGGTGTTAACCATCACTGTGTAAGGTAAACCGAAGAAGTTTGACCATTCAGTTTTTCATAAATTTCAAATTTTCTCACTTGGGATCTTGCATATGACGGTTTGACCAGAGTATGAGACTTAAATTGAATTATTGAAATTATTAAGGCTCATTTGCTCCCTTACAACCAATCCTTTTCATTTTATACTAATAAGGTACAAGAATGGTTATAGCCACAGATATGGAAGGTTTATTTGCAAGATACCCTGCTCCTATATCTATAAAAGGTTCCTGGCTTGCCTGATGGTTGTTGAAGCTCATAATTTTTCCATATACATATAGGCACATACTCATACACACATCATCTGATACAACAGAGAGAGATATCCATATCTGACTAAGAATCAAGACTGGTGAATAAGGTTGTATATGATGAACGTGGTGATGCAAAGACTATACATATGAATAAGATAGAACAGTAACTTGTCAAAATAGAAATGAGTCATTCAAACTACCATCCAAGGTGATGATATAAATATAAACTAGTAAGATATACAACATAAATAGATTAGTCTTTTCCTTATGTAAATCACTCTAGTTACTCAATTGCATGGAATACATTATATAATCCATTCAGTTATGTTAATATAATCACAGTATGCACTGTTCTCTATATAAGCCTCTTCATTTTAAATTAATTAGGATTTACAATAAGATAAGCTCAATGGCAGGTTTATGACAATTACTTGATACTGAGCAGCAGCAAAAGCTTTTGGGAGCAGCAAATAAATTTTGGATAGCAGGGCAAAGAATATTTTGGATAGCACAATGAAGAATAACTTGAATAGTTTTCTTGAATGTATTTTTTGTGAGGCCTGATTGAAAAATGCCATCATCTCTGAATATTTCCGACTCAAAGGTCCAATCCATTCTCATCCAATCCCACCTCAGATGTGGCTGTTCTCTTTCTGTGGTTAATCAAAACCATGTTTGAACTTATGAATATTAAATATGGTACCTACAAATTATTAAGTGTTACCTATATTCATATATGTCAAGTGTGGCAGGATAAATTTATAAATTTACAATTTAGAGTTTTAGAATGCTTCATATCATTCTAAAATTGTTTCAAAATTGAAACCTATGATTTTGATTATTCAATCTCAAACCATTTTGATTTAGTTTCTGTTATTCAACTATTACAATATATTTTGAAACTGTGTTGTAGTTTCTGGAAACCTTTTTCTAACCAATCCCATGTTCAGAAATTTGTGTAACATAACATAATTTCTAATCATGAATATATTTCACTAAATTATTACAAAATCGACCAATAAAGAGCAGCCTTGAGTGCAAAGAAAACATGTCTTAGAGATTGTCAGACGTTAAACTAGTAAGAAGAAAGAATGAAAAAAGTATGAATAACTTCAAAATTTTACCAAAACTTACATACAGGACATTTGCTGAAATATAGAATAGGCAAAGAACTGAAACCCCTTAAAAAAATTCCACAAGTAAAGATGATTACCAAATTTTACAAAGTTGAAGAATGTTAGTTATTATTACCTATAGTGGATTTCGAACTCATCACGCCAGATTTTTCTGAAATCTACTTTCACTGGGAGGGTGCACGGTACAAATCTACTGAAAATGATCGTTTCACAAAAGGATGCTCCAGGAGTTCACTTGCAGATGGTCTATTCGCAGGCTCCACTTGTAAACATTGTTCTATAAAGTCCTTAGCATCTCTAGAGAGTGAACTAGGAAAAGGTGGTGGTTCACCATGTCCAACTTTCCACAATGCTTTTTGCTGTCAAATTGTCAAAAAGTGTCATTTCCATCATATCAAATTATCAATTCATAACTTATATCCCAAACATTAACTCAAATAGTTTCATTTCTACTTATGATTGCACTGTATACTTTTTCTCGTTTCTCAAAATTCTAAGCATTTCTATATTTCTAAAAACAAAGCTGAATTTTTCGCCAATTAACAAAGCTAAATTTAAATTTGGAAAGAAGCAGAAGCCACCTGTAAAAGCAATTTAATGTTCGTCATTAACAAGGTGAAAGAAGAAACCAAATTCGTGGATCAATGGTAAGTTAGATGTTGAAGAATTTCTGATCCAACTACTTATGAGCTTCAATTTAAATAATGTTGAATACATGCCATGAACATTTGAGCTCAATGTAATGTCAAAGACTCAAAAGAATGCCCTTGTAACTGCTAGTCTACAAACAAGCATAGTATATCAGTTCCTATCTCAAAAAGGAATCACACAGGAACAAATGAAATATTTTCAAAACTCCACCCTAAGTCAATAAAGAATGCATTATGAATTAGTTGACACTGTAATTGAATCTATTTAGAGACTTAATTAAGTTATTGAGATCTTTGTAGGTCTTAATTCATCAACATGTACCAGACCTTCTCCCTGTGATAACTGATTAAGGCATAAAACCCTAACTCTACAAATAACATTTCATGCAATAAGGACAGTGTTATAATATTTACTTCTTCATATGTGGAGCAAAATTACAGGGGTAGGGTCTATAGCAATCCATGTTGGGCAATGGTTGAATACCTTCCCCTCTCAGGTGGTCCTTTTGAATTGCAGATAATGCAAATATAATATAGAGTTTAATGTTTAGCAGTCAAAAAAATCAAAAGAAAGATTAGCTGAAAAGCCAATGCATTGCACACTTTTATCTCTTAAAAGGATTGTTGTCACTTTACTTGAATCCAACCTCTTTAAAGCAGAACACACTCAGAAAATTTTGCCAAGTGGAACAAAGATTTATTTTACCCAAAAAAATGAAAAAGAACAAAGCAAAGATATATTCAAAAGCCTTTTATGGAGATACTGCATACTCCTTAGTCCTTACCCATTCTAAACCACCATAAGGAGGTCTTCGAGTTAGCATCTCAATAACTGTACAGCCTAAGCTCCATATGTCAGCAGGAAGCCAATAAGTTTTCCGGGGATTAACAACCTGTGTCACAGAAACATAAGTAACCATGTAAATTGGATTCCAGATAAACAATCATTAGAATTTTACCAGTCCCAGACTTTGCTAAAATTTATTGTGATTTCATTCACAACGAAAATATAATTGAACGCTAATACTGCATCGAAAGAATTTACAACTACCCTTCAAACATAGGACACATGAGATGATAAAAGAATATTAGTGATACAACCACAGCAAGCAAATGGATATGAACAAGCAATGGAAACAAAGGAAGAAAAACTTATGTTCACAAATTGGAAGAAAAACTTATGTTCACAAATTGATTCAATTAAATAATAGTGAAGGACACATGAGACACATGAGATGATAAAAGAATATTAGTGAAGGACAATTTACAGGGTTCTATGGCTAAGACACAGTTTTTAAATAATGTATATAAAATAGACTAGCAGGCATGACTCAGTTGTAAAGATGGAAGGTCACCTCAATAAAGACCCAAGTTCAACTCCCCTTGTGAACCTCTGGGTAAGCTCCTATTGCATTAATGCAGGGAAAGTACACTATGTGTACCTGGGGACCAGACCCTCATTTGTATCCTGGGGGCCTAAGAGCCAGTAAACCCTCATTCACCAATAAAAAAAAGACAAAACAAAAATAAATAATAATGAGTTTTGTTACTTTGTAGGGTGCTAGTAACAAAACAGCCTGTTTGATTGTAGCCATAAATTAGAATACCATCTATTTCTCAGTAGTCATGCTCTGCTGTAACAAAAATATTATAAAAAATATAAATTCATATTGTAATTACTAACCGAATAGAACTTGTTCTGAAACATACAAATAATCAACTTATTTTCGAACACATGATTTCAACATCAGATATATTTTGTTGAAGCCAACATCCTGTCAAGAAATCTTTAAGAAATGGCAATTCTTATGAACAAAAGTAGACTAGTTTGAAGGTGTATTGGGGAAACTTTGCATCAGCAAACATTTTGATTAAAAAAGGACATCTCACAGATTAGAAATAATATCCTCTGCTTGTCTGAACATTGATGCATATTGTCAACAGGGATGTGATCTAGCAGTTGAGTCATTTGGTTCTCATCATGGAGACCAAGGTTCAACTATCCCAAGGACATCTCAGCGCCATAAGGCACGCTAAGTGGTAATCCCACTAGAATTGCAGGTAAAATGCAGCCAGATAGTGCTGGAGGATGCAGCCAATCAGTGGTGTAAGGATGCAGCAAGTGGAACAGATGAAAAAAGTTGCAGCAGCAGTAGTCTTGCTGGAAAATTCCTGATGGAGTGGTATATAGCAGCAAGTATAGATACAGGCCATTATATGGCATTCATTCTGACATAGTATAAGGCCTGATAATCTCAAGAATGTTGTAACAGGAGTAAGCCCCAATTCAACCCATGTTTCTAATAAACTAGAAACATTGATGCATATCAATTTTTGAAATTTTAAGTTTACCTTAACACTAACAGTTTTTTAAAAAGATGTTGGCAAAGTATATTCAGTACAAGAATGTAACATTGTAGACATTTTCTGACAGCCCCAAGCTAAAGATCAAACACAACCATTAAAAACTGAGGTAATGCTTTGGTGAGGCTTTTCCTATCAATAATCTACACTGTTGTCTGATACCACTGGCACCTCAGTTGATCAATGCTTCCAAGGGAGGAGACCAAATTACCTTAACTGCCCTTATGTAACTAAACAAAGTCTTGAATATTGTCTTTCCATTCATAACATGGTGTATGGCCTCCCATCTGCTCTAAATCAACACTCAAATAGTATTCTACAATTTTTCAGGATCATTTTCAGCAAGTTGAATTTTCCATAGTCCCAATTTCAATTTTTGACTTATTTTCTTCACAATGCATGCCACATTATGACAAAGAGGGGAAAATGGTGACACCTAAAATGACCTAGGGCTCAAGTAAGCTTCATTTTTACCATACTCTCTACCATAATTGTGACATTTAATTATGTCCTTGGTCCACATTCGACTATTGATTAAATAATTTATAATTATTTAATTAATTCATATCTTTGTTTTCTTCATGATTATTAAATAAATAAATTTTATTTATTTATTAAATACGTCATTAACTGTCTAAGTCTTTTTTAATTAAATAAATTTCTTAATTTATTTAATTTCCCTTTCTGCATTTAATTATCCCGATTATTAAATAAATGAATTACATTTATTTATTTAATATCACCATCGATTGTCTTAATTAAATAAATTGATTTATTTATTTAATTAATTGGTCTTATCTCCTAAATTAAATAATTAAAATTAATTATTTAATTGCTATTCTATTCTCTCATTTTAAATAAATTAAATTATTTAAAATGTCATGTCAATCCTAACCGTTAGTCCTTTTTGATAAATAATCTAAAAAAGATTATTTATTATCTCTCAAAATCCATAATTTAAATTATTTTAATTCAAATTAGTAATTAATCTTCTAAAAATTAAGCAATCGGACAGATTCTTGATTTTCCAAATATTATCTTCAGTCCACATCTTATCTCTTTGATTTTTCGAATCTTGCAAATTAGGTAATCTTATCTTCTTGATTTTTCGAAAATCATTATTTTCTAATTAATTTGTCTCATTTATTCTCCACCGTCGATCTATTTGTATTCCAACCATTCGATTAAGGATTTTGCCCTAACCCTAATTAGGGATTCTTGGGTGTAATCTGGATTGTTTGTTTTAGGGTCTCATCACTAATTTATCTCGTCCGTCCATTCGAAATGGCCTTTTCTATAAAATGCCATTTCCTTCTCATTTTTTAGACATCTTGACATTCTTACGTAATTACTATAGGCATTTACTTGGCTTCACATTTCATTGTCATAGGCAATTGTAGTATTTCATTATTGGCATTAGGTTTTAGGCATTTGATTAATATTGACATTTGCTTTAGACATAGACATAGGCATTGGCAAGAGTCATAGGCATAGCAAATCCTTCAAATCTTGTTGTAGGGCTTAGGCATTTAGATTGCTCAAGAAGACGAATCTGAGGGCAACATATTATCCAGCAAGTGAGAAGGTGTAACGAAGGTGAAGCATGGAAGATGAAGATTCTTGGTAATATTGTTTCTTCTATTTTCATTTCATTTCCATTGTGCTTCGTTATTTTCATTGGATTTTTATGTTATTTGTGCCAACCCATCTAACAATCTAATATTTCCTTTGATTACAATATCCATTTTGAAAAGGTTAGATTTTAGATTTTTCTTTACTTTGATCAAATTTTGAATTAGATTTGTATAATTTTAGTTAGTTTTTTATGGATTTGTTTTCAAAATAGGGTTTTTGATTGAATTTTTATGAAAATTTTGAGTTTATAATGGATTTTGATTAAAAATGAATGTTTTTTTATGGATTTTGATTTAAAAATAGTGTTGTTTAAGTATTTTTATTAAAAATTAGAGAAATTTATAGATTTTTGTTAAAAAGTAGGGTTTTTTTTTGTTTTTTTTTTAAACTAGGGTATTTTTACAATATTTTCATTTATATTGTCTAACTTCAATTAGATTAATTAGTTTTTAACTTGAATCAGGAATAATGGCTATTGAGAATGAAAATGGAAAAATTCCAAATGATCCACCAATTGAGAATGAAAATGCATAAATACCAAACGCTCCACCACCTCCACAGCCATCAATTGAAGAATTAATTGGTGAAAAATTGTAGCAATTAAAGGGAATTTTTAAAGTTTAAAAGACAGCCCATCAATTATTTGAGATGTCAAACACATTGAAAGATATAATTAAAAATATAGAAACTCTCTCCACCCAACATAATGCCTTTCATTCTTGGCGACAAGACATGTGGGAATATTATGCATGTGGATTGTCTTATGATGATGTGAAAGATCTCAAAATAACCAAAGTCCAAATAGCCTCTTTATTTGTTAACCCCCGCACTGGTTTGCCTGTTAATGCTAATAAACCAAAACTTTCTATAAAATGGTGCACACATAGGGACATTGTAGATAACTTTTGGGATCGTTGGTGTATGGTTTTTGATAAACCACCAAACAACAATTGTGATATACCATTTTACTTTATTAAAAAATTATATGCTGAGTTTGTGTTAGGGCATCATGTGATGTAGCAGCATCCAGTGGTGTAAGGAGCAATCTTGCATCACCCAAAAATAGTTAATTTCAAGTTTTTCAATTTTTAGATATTTTTACATTTTTAGATACCCTTTTCATCATAATGAAATTCCCAATTTATGATTTTTATTTTCTATTCCTGGGTTGAAAGATATTGCAGTTTTAGTTTCTCAGATTTGCACTTGAAAATCTTTTGAGTTAGATTTGAGGCACTTAGAGTTCCTGGATCAGACCTAAAACTTGCCAAAATTGGTACAGAAAATTTTGAGTGCATTCTTGACTTTGAGACCTTTCCAACAGTTCAAACGGTTCGCAAATCAGAGTCCTAGATCAAAAGTTATGGCCACGGGAAGTTGGTGCACTTTCTAGAAGATACAATTGCAAATGTTCTTTTAAAATTTGAGCTTCAAGTTGTAATTTTTCAGCGCCAAACCACCTAAACTCAAATTTGAATGTTGTTTTGGCTTCGAACTAAAGAGTAGCTCTATTTATGGGCGGGTTTCTAATTTTTGGGTAACTTTTTGGGGACAAGCTTGCATATTGTGAAAGGGTGATTTTGTAGCTTTCTGTAACTTGCATGTGTTGTAGAACTTGGGGATTTGAGATCCTCTACATGTAAGAAGCTCCATTTTCTGAATAATAAAATTATTCTCTTGTTTGT
>VDFB02362873.1:0-100588 GCA_007258455.2 Sequoia sempervirens | reverse complement strand
TATTAGCCGCATTTGGTCTTGATCAATTACTTATTTTTCCTCTTCTACATTTGAACCTTCTTCCTCTCCTTCATCCTGACTTTCCTCCCTCAGGTTTAACCCTCTTCTCAACTACTCTTGTAATGCGTCAATATGTCTTTGGAGGGCTGCTAGTGCATCTCTTCCACCAGCATTTCTGCCGCCTCGACCACCTCTGGCACCACCATGCCTACCAGACATCACTCTTGGAGGCATCTTTCTTGACCTCGACCCACAACCACGGTCCTGGTGCGAACTGCCTCACAATCGGCGATATGTCCACACACTCAAGAAAACCTTGCTCTGATACCACTTGATGAAGGTGCAGCTCGAGACTTAGAAAATAACCCACAAATAAGAGAATACTTTTATTATTCAAAAAATGGAGCTTCTTACATGTAGAGGATCTCAAATCCCCAAGTTCTACAACACATGCAAGTTACAGAAAGCTACAAAATCACCCTTTCGCAATATGCAAGCTTGTCCCCAAAAAGTTACCAAAAAATTAGAAACCCGCCCATAAATAGAGCTACTCTTTAGTTCAGAGCCAAAAAAAACATTCAAATTTGAGTTTAGGTGGTTTGGCGCTGAAAAATTACAACTTGAAGTTCAAATTTTATAAGAATATTTGCAATTGTATCTTCTAGAAAGTGCACCAACTTCCTGGGGCCATAACTTTTGATCTAGGACTCCGATTTGTGAACCGTTTGAACTGTTGGAAAGGTCTCGAAGTCAAGAATGCGCTCAAAATGTGCTGCACCAATTTTGGCAAGTTTCAGGGCTGATCCAAGAACTCTAAGTGCCTCAAATCTAACTCGAAAGATTTTCAGGTGCAAATCTGGGAAACTAAAACTGCAATATCTTTCAACCCAAGAATAGAAAATAAAAACCGTAAATTGGGAATTTAATTATGATGAAAAGGGTATCCAAAAATGTAAAAATATCTAAAAATTGAAAAACTTGAAATTTAACTATTTTTGGGTGATGCAAGATTGCCCTTACACCACTGGATGCTACTACATCACATGATGCCCTAACACAAACTCAGCATATAATTTTTTAATAAAGTAAAATGGCATATCACAATTTTTGTTTGGTGGTTTATCAAAAACCATACACCAACAATCCCAAAAGTTATCTACAATGTCCCTATGTGTGCACCATTTTATAGAAAGTTTTGGTTTATTTACATTAACTGGCAAACCAATGCAAGGGTTAACAAATAAAGAGGCTATTTGGACTTTGGTTATTTTGAGATCTTTCACATCATCATAAGACAATCCACATGCATAATATTCCCTCATGTCTTGTCGCCACGAATGAAAGGCATTATGTTGGGTGGAGAGGGTTTCTATATTTTTAATTATATCTTTCAATGTGTTTGACATCTCAAATAATTGATGGGCTCTCTTTTAAACTTCAAAAATTCCCTTTAATTGCTACAATTTTTCACCAATTAATTCTTCAATTGATGGCTGCGGAGGTGGTGGAGCATTTGGTATTTGTGCATTTTCATTCTCAACTGGTGGATCATTTGGAATTTATCCATTTTCATTCTCAATAGCCATAATTGCTGATTAAAGTTAAAAACTAATTAATCTAATTGAAGTTAGACAATATAAATGAAAATATTGTAAAAATACCCTAGTTTAAAAAAAAAACCAAAAAAAACCCTATTTTTTAACAAAAATATATAAAATTCTCTAATTTTTAATAAAAATACATAAACAACACTATTTTTAAATCAAAATCCATAAAAAACATTCATTTTTAATCAAAATCCATAAAAAAAACATTCATTTTTAATCAAAATCCATTATAAACTCAAAATTTTCATAAAAATTCAATCAAAAACCCTATTTTGAAAACAAATCCATAAAAAACTATCTAAAATTATACAAATCTAATTCAAAATTTGATCAAAGCAAAGAAAAATATAAAATCTAACCTTTTCAAAATGGATATCGGATAAATCGAATATCTGATATGCGAAGAACCTCCTCACTATGCGCTCATGGCCTATTTGTGAATGTGAAATAATTTTAACAGGCCCAAATTTTGTATATATATGTTTGCTTCAAATCGGATATCTGATATGGAGATCTTACTTTGGGCATTACTTTGGAGGTGTGTACTGACACCCAAGCCACAAAAAAGTCAACTCGACATTTTCACCTATTTGGGTCGATGAAAAACGTAATTTTTTCCTCATTGCCACTTTTTGGCCCATCATGATCCTGCACATATTCATAATCCAATGAAGAAATTCATCTCCCCACATATTGGTCCATCTCAAACTCTTTCTACATTTCTTCTAAAAACTTCTTTCACATACCTTCATTTCCTCCAAAGATAATGTCATCCACATACACTACCACAATCACAATTTGTTCTCCTTCAACCTTGAAGTACAAATCATTATTTGCAGTACCTTTTATGAATCCTTACTACAACAAATACTTATCTAACCTTGCATACCAAACTGTAGGAGCTTGTTTGAGTCCATACAATGCCTTCTTCAATTTGTAGACCATATCAACATCTTCTAACAACTAAAAACCTTTTGGTTGTTCAATGTATACCTCTTCTTTCAACTCACAATTCAAAAATGTAGACTTTGCATCCATCTGCTATACCTTAAAATCTTTGTGTTGCAAAATTCAAAAAAATAATAATGGATTCCATCCTTGCCATCAAAGCAAATGTATTCTCAAAGTCTATTCCTTCTACTTGTGATTAGCCCTTACACATAAGTCTATCCTTATTTCTAACAACTTTTCCATCCTCATTTAGTTTGTTTCTAAAAACCCATTTAGTTCCTATCACATTGTTGTTTGATGGTCTTAGGACCAGGTATGTGCAAAAACATGATGCACCAAAAAGGGGCGATATGATGGGTATGTGGCTAACGACATTTTTTTTACCCAAAATTGATGAAACAAAAGGGGATAAATTAAAGGAGATTCTTAGCTTTCCACCAATATAAATTATGTTTGACTTTAATACATAATTATTATTCATTTTCTATTTGAATTACAACTAAAGTCTTGATTGATAAGCTGATTAAAAAATATCTATAGCTTTCAAATGGTATCATATTTTTTGAATCTGAAACATGCGTCACATTCTATGCTTCACATACTATAGGATTAAAAAAATAATAATAATTTCATGAAGTTTTGACCAAGTTAAGGTGGTCAGACCTACAAGTTTTTATATTTTTTAAAAGTTGTAATAAAAAATTCATAATTATTTATTTACTTGAAAAAAAATTACAAAAAAATATGTATCACATCAAGAAATGATTCCTCTACTTATATCTAAAATCTTATAAAAAATTATTATCATTTTATTGTGGTTAGGGTGGTCAGACAAACACCTACTTATTTTTTCCCTGAAATTTAAGTACAACTGCATTGAAATTTCAAATTTTCACCAAATATATATATTTTAAATAAACCTAGTAGTTTAGAACCTACATTCAATTTGCTACAGATTCTATTCTTACATATTTTTGAAATAATATAGATAACTTATTTAAATTTTTATGTCAAGTTTCCTAACTCTGATTTTTCTAAATTTTTTGCCACTTAAGGGCCTATTTTTTCCATGATGATCCTGTACATACCTAACCAATTCCCAAGTCTGATTCTTCTCAATTTGTTTCAATTCTTCTTTCATAGCTTTGATCCAATTCCCATCTTTCTATGCCTCAATCACTATTTTAGGTTCCACCTTTGAAAGTAAACATAAATTTACCTATTCTTCTGTCATAGCTACTTTTCTCCTTGTCAACACACCTATGTTATCTCCAATTATTTGATCTTAAAAATGTTTCTTCTACACATATTTAAGATTCTTCAAGATCTTTTCCATAACTTCTTCCTCTTCAACTATCATCTATTTTTATTTCTCTTCATCCTTTTCTTCTTCGTTGGAAGGGGATCCATCAAATTCATATCCTTCTATCATTACTGAACTCTACAGTGGTTCTTCATCCACCTTAACACTTGCACTTCCAACAATCTTCTTCCATATTTTACTATAGGATTGGTAAGCTTTTCTTCTTATAGAGTATCTAAGGAAGATTCCTTCATCGGATCTTGCATCAAACTTTAAACTAAGTTTTCTTCATCTCTTCTATATAGAATTTTCTTCCAAAAACTCAAAAGTATTTCATAGTAGGAGGTTTTCCATACCATAAATCATAGGGATTCTTTGAATTTTCTTCAATATTTTACTATAGCATTGGTAAGCTTTGCTTCTTGTAGAGTATCCAAGGAAGATTCCTTCATCAGATCTTGTATCAAACTTTGCTAAGTTTTCTTCATCTCTTCTATATAGAATTTTCTTCTAAAAACACTATTCAAAGTATTTCACAATAGGAGGTTTTCCATACCATAACTCATAGGGAGTCTTTGAACTGTTCACTCTTTCTTGACCTCTGTGAAGAATGTATATTTTGGTATGAATTTCTTCTCTCTAATAGACATTTGGTATATTTTCTTCCTTCATCATTGTCTTGTACTAGCTTGTCAAATTGTTATATTCTTCTGCTCCACAACTTCATTCTGTTGAGGAGTTCTAGGAGCTAGCAAATTCCTCTTTAATCCATGATCTTCACAAAAAATATTAAAATCATTGGAGATGAACTCACCACCTCTTTCAGACCTTAAGCACTTGATTTTTACATCCATTTCATTCTCAACCATAGACTTAAATGCTTTAAACTTATCTAGAGATTCTAATTTTTCTTTGAGAAATGTCACTCAAGTCATTCTAGAATAATCATCAATCAATAACATGAAATACCTATCACCACATGAGATTTTTATTCTTGGGTAGGTCCACATAGGTCTATATGCACCAACTCCAAAGGACCTACAGTAGAATATTCCTTTTACTTGAACCTCTTCTTACTTTTATTTCCCACTTGACATTCTTTGTAGATTACATTGATAGGCTTTGTAATCCTTGGAAAATCTCTCACAACATCAATAAAAATAATTTTAACTACACTATCAAAATTGATGCAACCAATTCTTCTATGCCATAGCCAACTTTCATTGATTTGAGACATAAAGCATTTAGCACTACTATCTTTGAGTTCATAGACATTACCTTTTGTCCTTGTTCCAACAACTAGAGTACTAGAGCTTCCTTTTTTTATTTGAAAACCACCATCTTGAAACACAAGATTGTATCCTTTTCTACACATTTATCCTACACTTAGTAGATTATGCCAGAGACCCTTGACATAAATAACATTATCTATTTTATGCTTTCCATCAAAACTAATTGAACGTTCCACATATCATAGCAGATGTATCATCACCAAAATTAACAAGACCACCATCATATTTTCAAGCTTAACAAATTTACTCTTATCACCTATCATCTAATTTGAGAATCCACTACCAATTATCCAACAATTTATTTCTTCTCTTATATGAAAATTAGTCAACTTAGTTCCTTTAATGTTGTGACATGTTATCGAAGCACTTTCCTTCACACATCTTTCAAGATTAGCAAAATTAATTCCAACTTTTAGAGCCTTGAATAAGAATTCATCACTTCCTGCATAAAGATAGTTAGATTCTTCATCATCAAACACATGATTATCTCTTTCAACATACTAACTCTTTTTTATTTTTATTTTCCTTATGATCCTTAGGTTTGTCATTTGCAACTTGGATTGGACATTTAGAAGCATAATGATCTATCTTTCCACAATTCAAAATTTTGAAAGGTAACTTACCTTTGTATTTTCTAGTGGCCTTTTTCAACCTTCTCACAAAATTTTCTTTCCACCTGATCAAGATCATCTGGATCTAATTCATCATTCTTTTCAACTTTGCAGATTTTAAAGGTAGTTTCTTCATTTGGAGTATCTTGGCCAAAATATCTCATTTCAAAAGAAGTTAAAGAGCCATATATCTGATCTCTATCTAATAATTATCCAAATTTTGAGCTTCCTTAATAGTAGAAACTTTAGAACTATAAGCTTTAGGAAGATTTCTTAGTATCCTTTTGATAAATTCACTTTCTTCCAGCTTACCACCAAGACCATTAATGGCATTGACAGCTTCATCAACTTTGAGCATGTAGGAAATACTATCTTCATCTTCAGACATCATTAAGATATCAAATTTGGCTTTGTTGTATACTTAAGAACATTCAAACCCACAAAACCATATCATCCATTAACAAAATGAAAACATATGAAATACTAATGCAAACACATCTAAGCATGTAAGACCACTAGATTTATATGAAAATCCAAGAATGGAAAAACCATGATGAGGATTAGCTCACATATATGAATTGCAACACCAAATAAAATAAGGGTCACTACCAAGGTCTCTCTTCCTATTAAACAAAGAAAGTCTTGCTACGGGGTGGCACACTACCAAGAAGAATGAAGATAAAAGAAGACTATTACAAAGAGATTCACTATCTCAAGGAAATAGGAGAAATCCACCATTGAAACTTTATGGCATCCACAACCTTTGGCTCACTACCTCCAACAACTTCAAGCACACTACAAATATAGACCCTTTTGTTCATTGCTTTAGAGTCATAGGCATTAAGTTTGTACTTAGATCACCACACAAAAATATTTTCATATTTTGTACACCTTCTATGGATCCACACACATCTCCAACACTTTACCTTGCTTATATACCATCCACGACCTAAACAATCTCAATTATGTTGGCCTTAATGAAATGTATGCACCTAAAATGTGTAACACCAAAATAGGTCAACACCAAACACTTCTACAATGGAAAGAAGTGAAGGATGACAACACCAAGGGTTAAATAGGACCCGAATATACATCACCATGCTACTCAACATGTCCATAATCTACAAGGTACCTCTGCAAATAGCATTACCATGCCAGGTCGATAGAAAATAAACACTACAAGCAACCACATACACACTTCTCCAAGTCATGTGGACCACACAAAAACACTTCAAAACATCCACACAACATCTAAAAATAATCCAACATCATCAAAATATTGTGCAACTCTACTAGAACTACCTGTAACTGAGAACACCATTATTCTGTGCAACCAGACACACTACCATATAACACAACTTACTAACCAACCTTGCGGAACACCTCAACATATAAAACCTCAAGGTAAGGAAGCTAGAAAAATAGTAAGAATATTCCCAAATATAGAAGACAAGAAACCTTACTGTGGAGAAATACAAAGCAATCTCATTTCTAATGGAAAAACTTCTATGTAGACAAACAAATTGTCAAACGCAACTTTCACTACAAAATGATCCAGAACTTGAAACTCTAGATATAGACCATCTGAACACCTCTAATAATCAGATCTAAACCACACAAGCATATCTTCAAGCATGCAGAAATTAAGAGAACAACACTAAACACACCTTGGTCACATTGCACTCTTTTATTCAAATTTTCTCAAAAGCACTTGGAAACCAAGTGAACTAACTGTAAATATAACTCTTATCCATCAAGAAATCAATGAAAAAACTAATCAAATCACTAAAAATCCTTCTTATCAAACCACAATACATCCATACTAGTACAAGAACTTGAAATCGCCAACCATCTCTCTACTATTGAAATCAATGACCAACACTAGCAATTGTTAACATCAATGACAACACAAACAACATACTTACAACAATAATAAGGGTGAATATATTAGAATTTTTATTTCTATAGGTAAGGTGAGTGATAAATACATTGGATTATGCATAAGTAGATAGGTAAAGGCATGGGGAATGATGGACCAACTTCACTTAGTATTGTAATCTTTGTTAATATTTAATTGCACTAATCATTTCCACCAAAATTAGCAATAAACTAAATTGAAATTGGCATTGGTAAAAAATTCCACCATTACATTTTCCCCCACTTTGATGTGCATGTGAATCTCATAATCATAATTTGTCTTAAAGTTTCTAGCACTCAAAAACATGCATGTGAAGTAAATATTTGGATATACCTTGACATATTTTGACTGTGAAATGAAAATACCTCTTTCTGATTGACTAGTTTGTAATCCAAGGAAGAAATTCATCTCCCCACACATTGACATATCAAAATCTTTATACATTTCCTTTGAAAAAGAAATTCACATACCTTCATTTCCTCCAAAGATAATGTCATCCACATACACTACCACAATCAATACTTGTTCTTATTCAACCTTGAAGTACATATTGTTATTTGCAATACGTTTCTCAAATTCTTTCTATAAAAAATATGTATCTAACCTTGCATACCAATCTCTAGGAGCTTGTTTGATTCTCTATAATTCCTTCTTTAATATATAGACCATATCATCATCTTTTGACAACTAAAAACCTTCTGGTTGTTCAATTTATACCCCTTCTTACAACTCACCATTTAGGAATGTAGAATTACATCCATTTGATATACCTTGAAATATTTATGTGTTGAAAAAGCCAAAAAATTCTAATGGATTCCATCCTTTACAATGAAGAAAATGTCTCCTCATAATCTATTCCTTCTACTTGTGAGTAGCCCTTACACACAAGTCTAGACTTGTTTTTAGCAATTTTTCCATCCTCATTCATTTTGTTCCTAAAACCCCATTTAATTCCTATCACATTGTTGTTTGTTGGTTTTGGTACCGATTCCCAAGTCTAATTCTTCTTAGTTTGTTCCAATTCTTCTTTCATTTCTTTGATCCAATTCCCATATTTGCATGCCATAGTCAATGTTTTAGGTTCCATCTCTAAAAGTAAATAGAATTTTACTTGTTCCTCTATGATAGATACTTTTCACCTTGCCAACACACCTTTTCTCTTATCCCCAATGATCCAATATTCAAAATGGTTCTTCTACACATACTAAGGATTCTTCAATATTTTTTTCGAAGCTTCTTCCTCTTCAATTCCCATCTCTTTCTTTTTCTTTATCCTTTTCTTCTTCATTGCAAGGGGATTCATCAGATTCATATCCTTCTATCAATACTGAACTTTGCAATGGTTCTTCATCCACCTTAACACTTGTACTTTCAACAATCTTCTTCAACCATTTATTATAGCACCAATAAGCTTTGCTTCTTGTAGAGCATCCAAGGAAGATTCCTTCATCAAATCTTGCATCAAACTTTCCTATGTTTTCCTCATCTCTTTTGATATAGAATTTTCTTCCAAAAAATTTGAAGTATTTCACAATAGGAGGTTTACCATACCATAACTCATAGGGATTCTTTGAACTTTTCACTCTTGCTTGACCTATGTTAAAAATGGACATTGTAGTACATGAATTGCTTCTATCCATTAGACATTTGATAGATTTTCTTTCTTCATCATTGTCATAGTAGCTTCTTGAAGTTTTCTATTTTTCCTATCCACAACTCCATTCCTTTAAGGCGTTCTAGGAGCTAACAAATTCCTCTTTATTCCATGATCTTTGTAAAAACTTTTAAACACATTGGAGGTGAAATCACCACCTCTGTTAGACCTTAAGCACTTGATTTTTACATCCATTTAATTCTCAACCATAGACTTAAATGATTTAAACTTATCTAGAGTTTCTAATTTTTCTTTGAGAAATGACACTCAATTCAATCTATAATAATCATCAATCAATAACATGAAATACTTGTCACCACATGAGATTCTTATTCTAGTAGGTCCACATAGGTATATATGCACCAACTCTAAAGGACCTGTAGTAGAATATTCATTTTTCTTGAACCTCTTCTTAGTTTTCTTTCCCACTTGACATTCTTTGCAGATTGCATTGATAGGTTTTGTAATCCTTGGAAAATATCTCACAACATCAATAGAATTGATCTTCACTGGGCTATCAAAATTTATGTGACCCATTCTTCTATGCCATAGTCAACTTTCATTGAGTTGAGACATAAAACATTTAGCACCACTACCTTTGAGATGATAGACATTACCTTCTATCCCTATTCTAACAACAACTAGAGTACCAAAGCTTCCTTTTTTTATTTCACAACCACCATCCTGAAACATAAGATTGCATCCTTTTCTACACATTTCCCTTGCACTTAGAATATTATGTTAGATACCCTTGACATAAATAACATTATTGTTTTTATGCTTGCATCAAAACTAATTGAACCTTTTTTCCACAAATCATAGTAGAGGTATCATCACCAAACTTAACAAGACCACCATCATATTTTTCAAGCTTAACAAATTTACATTTTGTCACTTGCCATATGATTTGAGAATCCACTACCAATTATCCAATAATTTCTTTCTTCTCTTGCATGAAAATCAATCAACATAGTTCCTTTAATGTTGTGGCCTATTACCAAAGCACTTTCCTTCACACATCTTTCAAGATTACCAAAATTAGTTCCAATTTTTAGAGCCATGAACAAGCACTCATCATTTTCTTCATTGGGATAGTTAGATTCTTCATCATCAGACACTCCATTGTCTCTTTCAACATAATAACTCTTCTAAAACAAATTCCTTTATAATCCTTAGGTTTGTCATTTGCAACTTTGATTTTTCATATAGAAGCATAATAACCTATCTTTTTGTAATTGAAACATTTGAAAGGTAACTTGCCTTTGTATTTTCTTGTTCCCTTTTTCAAACTTCTCATGAAATTTTCTTCCACCTCATCAAGATTATCTGGATCTGATTCATCATTCGTTTCTACTTTGCAGGCTTTAAAGGTAGCTTCTATTGGTAGATGGTCAACGCTCCCGTCAGGATTTGTGACATGGACTAACTGCCTCCCATGGATCCATTAACTCTAGTAGTTCTATCAGACATTAATAGGTCAACCTTTTGGTGCAATGAAAATGGTGAAGCCAACAATTCATATCAAAGCCAAAAGTGTCAGGTTCAAATCCCCTCAGGTAACTCTGAGGGGGACATTGTTGGAAAATGGTTAGTGCTCCCCTTGGGATTAGTGACACAGACTAACCACCTCTTGTGGATCTATTAACTCTGGTGGTTGTATCAGACATTAACAGGTTGAACTTTTGGTGCAACAATAACCATGGGGCTAATAGTTTCTTTATTTGTAGTATCTTGACCAAACTCTCTAACTTTAAAATAAGTTAAGTCACCATACATCTAATCTCTAAAATAATTATCCAAATTTTGAGCTTCCTCAATAGCAAAAACTTTAGAACTACAAGATTTAGAAATATTTTGGGTATGTGTAAGATCATGATGGGCCAAAAAGTGGTAATATTATGGGTATTTGTAGGGTATGTGGCTGATGACTTTTTTTTTAGCCAAAATTGATGAAACGAAAAGGGTTTTTAGAGGAGATTCTCAGATTTCTACCAATATAAATTATGCTTTAATTTGAGTTTAATAAATAATTATTAGTCATTTTCTATTAGAATTATGACTAAAGTCCTAATCGATAGGCTGATTGAAAACATTTATAACTTTCAAACGGTATCACATTTTTTGAATCCGGAACATGCGTCACATTCTATGCTTCACATAATATAGGATTAAAAAATAAAAATAAATTTCATGAAGTTTTGACCAAGTTAAGGTGGTCGACATACACATTTTTATATTTTTAAAAGTTGTAATAAAAATTAATAATTAATTATTTACTAGGAAAAAATTACAAAAAAAATATGCATCACATCCGGACATGAGTCCTCTACTTATATATAAAATATTATAAAAAAAAATTATCATTTTATTATGGTTAGGGTGGTCAGACAGAGACCTACTTCTTATTTTTTCCCTAAAATTTAAGTACTACTACATTGAAATTTCAAATTTTCACTAAATAGATTTTATTTATTTTTAAATAAACCTAGTAGTTTAGAAACTACATTCAATTTTGTATAGATTCTATTGTTACATATTTTTGAAATAATATAGATAAATTATTCAAATTTTTACGTCAAGTTGTCTAACACTAATTTTTCTGAATTTTTTGCCACTTAAGGGCCTATTTTTTCCATGATGATCTTGCATACACCCTTTCTTAATACCTTTTTCATAACTTCACTTTCTTCCAACTTACCACCAAGACCATTGATGACATTGACAACTTTATCAACTATGAGAATGTAGGTAGTAATATCTTCATCTTTAGACATCCTTAGGGTTTCCAATTTGGCTTTGTAGCTCTCATCTTTACTTGTTTGACTTTGTCATCTCCTTCATAAATACTCTCCAACTTTTTCTATATCCCTTTAGTAGATTTTAGAATTATCACTTTTTCAAGTTTGAAATCAAAGAGACCACTCAGAATAACATTCTTTTCTTTGCCATTATTTTCATAATGCTTGATTTTATCATCAATTATTATACCAGTAGCAGGAATAATATATACTTTTTCAACTGTCTGTCGGACATAAAATCCAAGAGAGACCAAAAAGGAATCCATCCTGGCTTTCTAGTAAGCATAATTTATTCCATCAAACATAAGAGCCTTGACACCCTTCCTGCACACCATTCAGATCTACCTCAAGTGGTTAAGCTTACTTTGGGAATCACAACTCTAATACCAATTATTAGATGCATAGGACAACTAAGGGGGGTGTTGGGAAAATATATCTCAACCTTGAAAATGAATAAGGTACTATTGATACATAAGCATGGGGGGCTACATGGGGGGTACCCCTTGTGGGGATCTAGGGGGGGCTCATCCCCCATGGTGGGGGGGTTGGGGGTTGCATACCATAGTGAGGGTTTGGGGGTAGCTCCCCTAAAAGCCACATTTTATGTATATTTTATTATTGTAAATCTAGACCATTCATCATTAGGTTTCATATCTAACAGACCATATTTTGTTGGCTTGACTTTCCCTAGAAGAAAACCCTATTTTATGAGGGTGTTGTATTACGACTATGAGGGTGTTGTATTATGACTATGTATTGTGATGTATTTTGAGAGTCTGATAGTAGTCATGTTGCCTCTAAATATTTGGTTGGTGATACTCCTATGAGAAACTTCCTCTAAAGGTATATTGTAATCTTTATGATTTCTGAATAATATATTGGGTGAATTTTAGAGTGTGGGGTTTTTCTCCTGAAAGGGTTTTCGCCATATAATTCATTGTGTTGTGGTATGCATAATATTTATGTTTATTTTTATTTAAGTTTCTATAACTATTAAAGATATGTAATTTTTTTTTTCATTTTCCTCCTCTCAAGATTAATGTAGGAATTTTTTCTGCTACCTTAGCTTCCTTACAGGGGGGTGAATGAGTTGTATACTTAAAAACATTTAAACCATCAAAACCCTTATCATGAATTAGCAAAATGTAAAAATATGAAATAGTAATACAGACACATCCAAACACATAAGGACACCAAATTTATGTGGAAAATCCAAGAAGGGAAAAACCAAAATGAGATTTATCTCACATATATATGAATTACAACACTAAATACAATAAGGCTCACTGCCCGAAAAAAGAAGAAAGGGACACTACTAAGTGGCTCATTACCAATAAGAAAGAAGATAGAAGAACACTGCTAAAAAGAGATTCACTATCTCAAGAAAATAGGAGAAATCCACCACTAAAAATTTATGACATATGTAACCTTTCGCTCACTACCTCTAGCAACTTCAAGCATACCACAAATATAGACCATTCTACTCACTTCCTCGGAGTCATAGGCATTAAGCTTGCACTCATATCACCACACTTAATCATATTTTCATATTTCACACACCTTCTATATATCCACACACATCTCCAACAATTTACCTTGTGTATATACCACCCATGACCTAAACAATCTCAATTAGGCCAACCTTAATGAAACATATGCACCTAAAATGTGCAACACCAAAATAGGTTGGCACCAAAAACTTCCATGGTGGAAATAAGCAAAGGATGACCACACCAAGGGTTAACTAGGACCCAAATATACATCGCCATGCTACTCATCATATCCATAATTGATGAGGTACCTCTGCAAATAGTGTTAGCATGCCAAGTCGGCCAAACCTAAACTACTGCTACAAGCAACCACATACATGCTTCTCTAGGTCATGCAAACTGCACAACAACACTTCACAACATCCACACATCTTAGAATATTCTAGCATCATCAAAATATACTATAACTCTTCCACAACTACCTAAAATTGAGAACATCATTATTTTGTGCAACCAGAAACACTATCATAGAACACAACTTACTAACCAACCTTGTTGAACACCTCAATGCCTAAAATATCAAGGGGAGAGTGTAAGCATGTTCCCAAATTTTCAAGACAAGAAACCTTCTTGTGGATAAATGTGGAGCAATCTCATTTATTCTAGACAACCTTCTACACAAATAGACAAATTTTCAAACACAACTTTCATTGAAGAATGATCCAAAATCTAAAACTTAGGATATAGACCCTTTGAAAACCTCTAATCATCATATCCAAACTGCATAAGCAGATCTTCAATCATGAAGAAATGTGGAGCACAATAATGAACACACCTTTGTCACATTGCATACTCTTATTCAAATTTTCTCAAAAGCACTCGGAAACCAAGTGAACTAACTACAACTACAAATCTTATCCATCAAGACATCAATGAAAAAATTGATTACATCACCACAACACATCCATATTAGCACAAGAGCTTGACAACACCAACCATCTCCATGCTATTGACATCAATGACAACACTAGTAGCATACTTGCAACAATAATAAGGGTGAATATATTATATTTTTAATGTTTATAGATAAGGTGAGAGATAAATACATAGGAATATGCATAAATATATGGGTAAAAGCATGGGGAATGGGCCCAACTTTACTTAATATTGTAATCTTTGTTAATATATTTTTTTACCAATCAATTCCATCAAAATTAGTAATAAATTAAATTGAAAGTGGCATGGGTATGAAATTTCACCATTAAATTTCCCCCACTTTGAAGTGCATGTGAATCTCATAATCATAGAAACATGCATGTGAAGTAAATATTTTGATATAAAAGGATACTCACGTCAATGTAAAGTAATAGACTTGTATGTGTTCCATTTAATGTAAATGCTTACATAATCATGTGTTCTCCACAAAGCCTACTAAATAAATGAAATCTATGGAAGGAGTATCTTTTTTATGAAAATAAAAATAAAGTTAAATACAAGTTAAATATTAGTGTCATCAATCATGAGGGGTAGGATCTAATAAATTTCACCAATAGAGAATATGGGATGATAAAGAATATTGGATTTTTTTGTGTTTTATGATAATGATCAATTTGGTAACACTAATGAGTTCTTAACTACCTACAAACTTGAAATGAGAATTTTATTCGCAGGATATATCTTGTTCAAGTAGTTATGATTACATAATGTAGTAAATAGAGAGAGAGAGAGAGAGAAATAATAAATAAAATTTAAATGTATGCTAAGCATGTACATGTTAATCATGTAAAGTACTAACTAATACAAGAGTATCCTAGAGTCCAAGAGGGAACTTGCATCAACCTATAAATCAAAATAATTATACCCTATAATTTTGGCACTATAAACTATGCTTTTTTTGTTAGAAAAAATGGTGTCTTAACCTTGCAATTACCTGAGGTTAATATTTATAGTAAGTTTATATTTGATCATAGATTGATGTGAAATTTTCCCCAAAGCTTTTGATTGGCCAAATAATAATGCTCGTAAAGTTTCATTGTAAGATTTTGTCTAGATTTGAAGATATTAAATTTCTTATTTTTCAAAGTTTCAAAGTCCATTTTGAAGGCCTTAGAGGTGGTTTTTTGGCCCAAAAATGGTCGTAACTATTGTAGTTGGTTATTTATTGATGGAGCACTTCATGAGATTCCCAATAGTTCAAACGATTCGTCAGTTGGACACCTATATCAAAAGTTTATCCTACAGAAGTTGGGTCTCCTCATGAAATGGGAGATGTAAAAATATCTTGAGCACATAAATGAGTTGTAAAGGGGTAATTACATGTAGTGGTGTGTGTTTTGACACATCATAGGAACTTTTTATTGAAGAGAAGGATGGGTGCCACTTTATAGGTGGTTTTAGCTCATGATTTTGTAGTACCATTTGACAGTTTCATGTATTGTATCTCCTATATATTAATTACATGAGATGGAGGTTGAGTGAAGGAGTCTTATAGTTGTGGAGTTGACTCTAGATCTCCAGATCATGATACTCCTATGAGAAAGCTTTCTCTACAAGTATATTGTAATCTTGTTGAATTATGAATAATATATCGGGTGGCTTCTGGAGTACGGATTTTTTCTCCTGAAAGGGTTTTCCTCACGTAAATCACTATATTATGGGATGAATGTTATTTATATTTATTTCTACTTAAGTTTATATAACTATTCAGATCTTCTTCTTTTGTTTTTGCATAATCCTCCTCTCAAGATTAGTGTAGGAAGTTGTTCCTCTACCTTACCTTACATGTTTTAGTGCTCATTATCATAGAATGTATTTAGGACTCATGCTGCTAGCCTATCCTTAACACTCTTTTTTATTTCAAATGTCAATTGTTATGCTTTTTTTTTAATTATAGTTTATGAAAATTATGGATTTTTATTTTATTTTTTGTGTTTATTTTAGTTAGTGTAACCATTTTATAATGTTCTAAATTTATTTCTTATAATACTAAAAACATGGTCATAATTTTTTTTGTATAACTACAATTCCATATCACTATAATATGGTAATATGATTTCTACTAAATGTCTAAGATAGTTTTATTTCTACTTCCCTTTAGTTGTAAATTATTTTCCTAACTTCTATCACATTTCAAATAATATTCCCCTAACTTGTTTACTTACAATAACAATAAATAATGTTAGTTTTTTAAATTATGGATTCTATTTGGCTCTCTCCATGTATTTGAATGGTTATGTTTTTTCGTCTCCTACTTGATGTGTAGTTTTATCATAGTTAACATATATTAAATTCACAATGAGCTTCAACTCTTGAAAGAAAATCAAATGTTGGAACAAAATTTAACAATCCCAAGGCTTCATTTGTCAAGTATTGATGTGTGGCTTTACTTAGTTGATTGTTGTGCATCATTTTAAAGAAGGATTGATGCTTAGAGAGTCTAAGAATCATGGTTAGGTCTAGATGATAAAAAAAAATTAAGATATCCTAATTTAAATAAAAATTCTATAATTTGAAATATAACTATAAATTCTCTTTAAAGAGATACATGTATTAACTAATTTATAATAATGTGATGTTTTCATTTAAAATTTATATTTGTTTAAAGAAAAAGAAAATAAATGATGTAAGATAAGGGTGATATATTCTATGTTTAAATTATAAAGAAATTGACAAGTAATTTAGTTGTAGAACATCAAATTACTATTTAGTATTTCATTAAAAATTATCACTTGACTAGATATAGATAGTGCAAGCTTCAATGGAATATTTTCACATTATAAAAGAGATTATGAAATACTCAAACAATGAGACAATTGTACAACATTTTATAAAGAAACCATTCGAATCCAAGTCACTCTACAATTTTTCAAAATCACTTTATAACTTTTAGAATATTAATTACCAAAGTATATATTCAAGAATGTTATAATTATTTGCACCATCTATAGTTCATTTTTCTTGAGAAACATATTAATGCATCTTAAAAATAGAACTTATATGCTGGAACCATCTTCTTTAAAATATGCAAAAGGTGCATATGTGCAGTTGACATGTCAATTCCAGACCCTGACTACTACAAAGAACCAATGGGATAGCAGTTTGATCTAGCTCATGTCTATTTACAAGATTATTTTTCCATCCAAGTGATCTATTTTTATTTTTGATGTACGAGATCTTTCTTTTTGTTGTTGTGTATATATGTGGAGTAGATATGAAGATATTTTTTGATATAATCCTAGAGGGAGTAAAAGTTGTATGTATTAAGGGGGAGCTTGTAGAGTTTTGTTTGTATAGAGAAAGTTTTGTTTCCCTTTTCCCTTGATGTCAAAGGGCTGGGGAAGAGAGAAATGTGAATCTAAAGGGGAGTTTTTTTGCACATCTTTTTTTAACTTTACCATAAATGACAAAGGGAGAGACTGTTGCAACTTGATAATATTGGTTGTCATTGATGTCAAAAGTGTGTTGAAGATTGTATATGCTTTGAATATTTCCAATGTACAAATATACCTAATGGTGCAGGTCAATATTTCAAAGTGTTTGAAATATTAGTGATCAATTGGTTGTCTAAGTATGATGCAAAGATGAGTACACATTTCATAACGTGTTTTCATATTTCTTATAATGATATATTTCTAGTTTATTGTACCACACTCAAAGAAAAGTTGTAGAGTTGTGCCTAATGAATTTATATTATATATCTAAGTTTGTGATAGTGTTTTCATCAACCAGGGAGCAATATTTAGGTGTGAATGTTGAGGATGAAAAAGAAGAATAAGGACCACAATTGGTCCAAAAAGGAAAGGTGAAGCTTCATAATTTGAAGAAATTTTGAAAAGAAAGTAAGAACAAATATTGTGGATACAAATGAAGATGCTAAAATAGAAATAGAAAAACAAGCCTTTGTGATCCACATGAGAGAGAAGAAAGAAGAACCCAACAAGAAGAAGACACTAGAAGAAAAGAAAAAGAAAAAGAAGAAACTTGCAATAAGGACTCATATTCCTATGAAATTGGATGCCCTATTTAATGGGATTATGTAGAATGAAATTCTAGAAGAAACTATTACATTATATGTTGATGTTGATGAGGTGGAAAAGACCACCATTATAGAAGCTATTATAAAATACATTGTTGTTTTTGTAGTAGATATGAGAAACATTAAAAAACAATTTCCTATAGAACTGTGGAATGCATTTATTTAGAGAAGACAAGAGTCTATTGAAGAAGAAGCTAATTTGAAAGCCTATGCTTTAGAAAATATTAGTTCTCATCCTCTTGAAGAGAATAAAGGTACTTTGGCTAAATTATAAAGTAAATAATTCAGAACTAAGAAAAGGGTGATGACCCTCATGGGAAGAGATCAAAATGATCTCAAGAGGATCCACAAAGAGTTTGTAGAGAAAGTTGCAAACTTAGCTCTGTAGAGTTCAAGTTGCAAACTTAGCTCAAAGGTTGGGAATGACTCCAGAAAGCACAAAAGAAATGCAAGTTGAGATTACTTCTCTAAATTTGAATGTTGAAGAAGATGAACAACATGATGCTCAACATGAGCATAGATTTGAAGAAGGAAATGTATAGAATGATCATCTTCTAAATGTGGAAGAAATTGCAAAGTAAAATGTAGCAGTAGAAGAAAATGTTGAAGGAGAAGAAGCTACTGAAAAAGACATTACAAAGGAGGATACTTCCATTTATCATCAAACACCTCCTCCAGTATTTGAAAAAAATGTAGAGTTCACACTCAAGGAAAACTAGAGACTACCACTCCTCTAGATAACATAGATAAGACTACTTGTGAAGATGTTTGTAAGAAGAATGTTGAAAAGAAGAGTGATGATGTAGAGGAGAAGAAGGAAGCACAAACACCAGTTGAAACTGGTCATTAAGAAAAGAACTTGATGAAAAAGGTTGAAGAGGAGAATGTGAAAGCTACTAGAGAACTCTTCGATTCCTCCAAAGATCCTTTAAAGAATTATTTGAGTATGCAGCTACAATTCTAGCACATAGCACATCTACCCAAGTGTTACAACTGCCTATGCAACAAGGACTTGTGGACATGGGAAAGATCTTGCATCTTCACAAGTTTCAATTGGGAGATGCTTTCCATGCATCTGCTCAAAAAGAGATAATAGAGACACATTAGAAGAGTGGAGAAATAATTGATGACGAAATTTTGAAGGTTTTTCATGCTTGGCCATACCTGGTACTATAATTGAAAACTCCCTCTCCAATATGGAAAATTTGAAGCCTTTGATTGATCCTTTTAAAGAATATGCAACTAGTTTAAAGAGAGGGCCAGAGAAATAAATAAAGAAAAAGATAAATGATAGGAAATTGATGGATGTCATAGAGAAGTGTGCTAGTAAACATAATAAATTTCAAGAAAAACCTTAAGGGTGTTAAAGTGTATGTAGCAGAAACAAAGTTTTGTATAAAGTGGCCTAGATCTATAAAGAACATAAGAGATGAGATGGAGTCAATTGAGTCCCAGATTGATGAAGCTTCCAATTCCTATGATTCGACACATGACCTGGATGGAAGCACAAGGGAAACAATTGAGAGTTTACATGAGTAGTTCTTCCAACTGCAAGAGTAGAAAGAAAAGATCATTATGCAATTCAGCAATCTCATGGATCTAGTGAACTCAAAGTTCATACCTATTTCCAATGCCCTGATGAGTGTTGATAAAGCTTCAAAGCTTAATTTGATACCAAATACTCTAGATGAAGGTGAAGAACTCTTGATGGAGTTGGAAACATAGATCAGAATGCTAGGAATTGCCAACAGGATTTGGGAAGAAGGGAAACAAGAATGGAAAGATCACCTTGAGAAGCTATAAGGGTCAACCTCTTCTTCAGGTTGATAGTTTTATGCATTCAATTTATTCTTCACACTTTTTTGTACATATGTGGGTGGTATAAGGTATGTTCTAGTACAATTTTTTGATCCAGTTGTGATAGATAGTACTCTTTGGGGGAGTTTTTTAAGTTCTTAGTTTGTATATATGGGTACATGATCAGTTAGTGGGAGAATGCAAAATCATGTATAGGGAGAGAAGTTATGCAAAGATCAAAGTATATGTATGTGGTCTTTGCCCTTTATGTCAAAGGGGAAGAATATTTTTGGGAGATAGTTGAGGCATGTTTCCATCAATAAAAAAGGGGGAGATTGTTGGAAGAATAAGGAATTTTTCATTGATGCATTTTTTTGGCAACATGACCATGTGGGACAGGCACAAGTTGTATAATTATGCATTTCAACGTTGTCATTGATGTCAACATTGTATTTTGATATGAAGATCATTGTGCATATTAGTTTGGATAGTTTGACCATTATTGAGGATGATTATCAAGTAAAAAAATTTAAGAAGGTTTGATCCAATGAAATTAGTTCATATGAAAATTGATTGAGTTTCAATACAGGTAATTCTATGAACAAGACATCCATTTTTGGGTCTGCATTGGTTCACTATGTAAGACCTTGCTCTGCACTTTTGATATAATTTTTTTGGATGATAGAGGAACCTAAATCCAAATTTTCATATTATTTGGGCTCCTAGTGTTGAAGTTATGAGTGACAACATATCGGTCTAGTAGTCATAGACCCATTTTCCAATTTAGTGCATATATTTTGGTGAATCCACACTTCTCTATGGATTAGAATCTAGCTTTGTCGATTTTGGAAATGATGACAATTGTTAGTAGTTTGTATATTCCAAATGGCATGGAATTTGGAGGTCTGCATGTTTGAATGTGGGTGTATAGTTAGCAAAAAAATTTATTAGGTCACTACCAGTGCTAAGCTAATGAGTTTTTTGTATTGCAGAGTTTGAATAAGTGTTGATCCATCATGTATGAGCTATTTTGGGTCCATGCCAACCTATTTTTAATTATTATGAGTTTTGAATCTTGGTGCAAAGCATGTATGTATATTGAGTCAACAAGTTACATTTTGTATAATATACATCCAATTAGGCCAACCTAATTGATGTGTTAGGTGTTTATGGATGAAGCAAATATATATGGGTATGTGTAGGATCATGATGGGCCAAAAAGTGGCAATATGATGGGTATGTGGCTTAATGACTATTTTTTTACCCAAAATTGATGAAACGAAAAGGGTTTTTAAAGGAGATTCCCAATTTCCACCAATATAAATTATATTTTACTTTAAATTTAATAAGTAATTATTATTCATTTTCTATTGAAATTATGACTAGAGTCCTAATTGATAGGCTGATTGAAAAACATATATAGCTTTTAAACAGTATCACTTTTTTTGAATCCAAAACATGTGTCACATTCTATTTTTCACATAATATAGGATTAAAAAAATAAAAATTGAATTTCATGAATTTTTGACCAAGTTAAGGTGGCCAGATATATGAGTTTGTATATTTTTTATAAAGTTGTAATAAAAAATTCATAATTAATTATATACTTGGAAAAAAATTCCAAAAAAATATGCATCACATTGGGGCATGAGTCCTCTACTTATATATAAAATCTTATAATAAAATATTATCATTTTATTATGGTTAGGGTGGTCAGAAAAACACCTATTTCTTATTTTTTCTTTGAAATTTATGTACCACTGCATTGAAATTTCAAATTTTTACCAAATAGATTTTTAATTTTTTTAAACAAGCCTAGTAGTTTAGAAACTACATTCAATTTGCTATAGATTCTATTCTTACATATTTTTGAAGTAATATAGATAACTTATTCAAATTTTTATGTCAAGTTTCCTAACTCTGAATTTTCTAAACTTTTTGCCACTTAAGGGCCTATTTTTTCCATGATGATCCTACACATACCCATATGTCAGATCTTTTTGATGTTTTTGGTGAGACTATGTGTATGATAAATATTATTTGATGTAAATTTTGTGAGTATAAGGCAAATGCATAGCAAAGTAGTGTATTAATTTAGATTTTTTTTTATTTTTTATTTTTAACGAGGGGAATCGGGTGCAGCAAGGCCCCCCATATAACCCCCCACTACCGGTAAAATTTTTACCATGACCGGCAGTGCTGGAGGGACACACCAACTGGTACCACGGGAGCACCGGAGAGTCAAACCCATGGTGGGCGCCCTGCGACAGGGAACACCTTAACCAACTGGGCTAGGACCGGCACCCCAGTGTATTAATTTAGATTAGTATGAAGTGTGTAAAGTCTATATTTTGAGCTCCAATGGAATTGTATTCCAGCATGTTGTAGATGCATTTGTAACAGTTCAAATTCTTGGGTATGTGCCATAATCTCTTCTATATTTTCTTCTTTCAGTGGCCAGTGAATCCACTTGGAAAGTGAGTCCACCTATAGTGAGTACTTCTGTAATATTCTATAACTAATTATAATATATTATGAGCTAATCCTTATCATGGTTTTTCCCATTTCAAGTTTTCCACATAAAAATCTAGCTTTCATGTGTTATGTGATGTTGGTTATTTTCATGATTTTATTCATCACTGAAAGTTGAATATACAATGAGGATTGAATGTTTAAATGTTTAAGTGGTTTAAAAGAATATTGATTCACCCCCCTCTCAATATTCTAAGTGTTCAACATTGTTAGTGGATTTGATAAGTGAGTTAACAAAATTGATTATTTCATTTATAATGAGTTTGATTGATAGTTAACTCATGAGTCATAATTTAGGATTTAAATTAATTTAGTTGTGGATAATGTGGAAAATGATTCATTTTAAATTAATTAAATAATAAATATTATATCATTAATTTAATTTCTATAAAGTAATAGACTTAGGGTAATATTTATTATTTTAATTGATTAAGAAGTGGTAAGAGCATTAAATGTTAACATAAGATGATACTATGCAAATTAGAGTATAAATGATTTTAATGTTTATATATAGAATCAAGAAGTAGTCACAACTTTACCAACAAGAAACTTTAGCTACTTATTTGAATTATTTTATATTTATAGCTCAAGAAATTTCAATTCAAATTGTAGATTAGTGTATTATAAGTTTTTGGGGGAAATATCATAGAATTAAATTGACCATGGAGAAAACTAGATGGATTTCCTAATGCTTTATATTCACATGGGTGTAATAGATATTGTGTTGGGAGTATGGTGGCTTACTACGTAAGGTAAATTTGAGATGAACTTATAGAAACCATTCCTTTGATTTCACTTAGAGGGTAGGATAGTTGAACTCAGATGGTTTTGTGAAAATTTCTTATGACTACAAAGCTCTCATCATATGAAAGAGATGATTAAAATGGGGCTAATGGATTTATGGACCAATTATTTTCATTAGAAACCTATTAGTCAAATGTTCCTACACATCTATATTAGAAAGAAATTATAGATAATCACTTAGTATTTTTTGGATATATGCCCAAAGGATTACCTTTGAAGAGGGATCATGATCATTTTATTCAATTGGTATTGTGGAGCTAGACATTGAACATTAGGCCCTATAAGTACCCCTAGATGTAAAAAAAAATGAGATCAAGAATATGGTTTGGGAGATAGAGATATAGCCAAAGTGCTTACTCCTCTCTCTAGTGGTCATGGTGTGTAATAAGGAACTCAATTAGTACACCATTAGAGATAAGTTTTCTATTATATTCTTTGATTATTTACTAGATGAACTAAATGGAGTTATACTTTATGCAAAAATTGGTCTTAGATCATGTCATTTGGGCATATTCAAGATCATGATGGGCCAAAAAGTTGCAATAAGAAAAAAAATGTGTTTTTACTTCACCAAAATCATGAGGCACAAAGTTAACTTTTTGTATGGGTTAGATAAAATTTGATTTTGGTTTGGTAATTCCAAACCAAAACAAATATCCATTAGTAATAGATATCCGTTAATAATGGATATCTATCTCCCAAAACAATTTTTTGTCACTTTTATGTTTTCAAAGCAAATATAAGTAAAACGGATATCTATTTTGAAAAGAAAAATGGATATCCATTTTGTAAAGCAGAACTGATATATGTTTCATACAAGTATTTTAATTAATTTTATGTTAAATTCAAAACGGATATCACTTTTTTAAAGCCCAAAAATGACACTGTAGTAAAATGGGCATAACTTTTGTGTTACTTATCAAAATTTTGATTTTTTATAGATATTGGAAAGGTGATTCAGAGATGTACACAATGTATATGATAATTTTGATAGATTATACACCAAAAATTAATTATGTGTACAATAATTTGAGTTAATCCTTAATTTTTAAAATTTTAAATGCCATAATTCTTACATACAAAGTCTTTTTTCATGTTTTTTTTAACAATAATCATCCCAAGAGACTTGAAACATTAAAGAAGTAATCAATATTGAAACTTTTAGATTTTTGTTCGAAGGCGAGTAAAAAAAATGTATAAATCATCATAGAAGGCCTCCTTGTTGTTTTGATCCTATACACACCTTTTTCCAATATGAACTAGGAGAGCATGTCTCTCTCTCTCCCTCTCTCCCTCTATCTATTTATCCATCTCTCCTCTAAATGGGTGTTGGCAAGAAGTTGAGTCCATTTTTTGGTCATTTAGTGGAAGTGTTTTCCCTCATTTTTAAAATTCAACACTTTGACTTTAAAATTTGAAGCACCTAGAGACGAAATCTTGAAAAAAGTCACAAATCATAAAATGTAGTACTCAAAGTCTAGTTTCTAAATATGTAATTTATTTCAATAACAAATTTATTTTCAATAGGTGATCTTTTAAAAACCATTGTTTAAAAGTTTTTTTTTACCATACCATGCACATGTACTCCATCCATATTTTGGCCTAAATAATCATTTTTTTCTAAATCCTTTTGGGAAAAGATTTGTAGCTCACTGAATCATACTTTCCATTTTTTTTTTTAAATTTTTTATTGAATTTGTTTTTGTAATTTTTTTACTAGCCATATTTGGTGTTTTGAAAAATCCTTATGTACGTCACACATAAGATGACTCAAACTTATCATTTTTTATTTTTTAAAAATTGAAAAGAATTGTTTGAAGTACGCTTTCATGCAATCCATTCGTCAAAAAATTATGTTAATGAAAATTTATTAAAATACTTAAAATCCTGATAATTCAAGTTTATGGACCTGTTTCATTAGAAATTAAATGAAAAATAAAAAATTAATCCAATTGTCAAAAAAAATACAAATTTGGAATCTACACTATCTCATCTATAATAGGTTTTAATTTCGTTAAATTTTTTTGCAAAAAATGTCTTTAGAACTTTGCTCAAAGTCACTATTTTCTTATGACATTGCTAGGAACTTCAACTTGCAAGTCAAACTAGGTCCAAGGCCTAGGTTCAAATCCCCAAACCTTTTCTTGAACCAAAAAGCAAAGCACAAACCTAGCCAAAATTTCATATTTTTAAAAACAAGATCCTGTTCTAAAATGGGATTTCATTTCATTAAAAAAAAGAAAAAATTATGCTTACGAAACGGGATTTTGCTTTGAAAATTGGGTTGTAATGGTAACTTCATTTTGGAATTTTTTCAAAATGGGATCCCATCTAAAAGTTTCCAAAATGGAAAATTTTCAAAATTGATAGTTTCCAAAAACTAAAACTTTTCAAAATAGGATCATGTTTTGAAAAGTTGCCAAAAATGGAAACATTCCATTTTTGGAAAGTTTTCAAAATGGGATCCTGTTTTAAAAACTTTTCAAAAATGGAAAATTTTGAAAACAGGATCATGTTTTTTAATTTTAGGCTCGAGATCCCAAACCTAAACAGGATCTCGTTTATTAGAAAGTGGGATCCTGTTTTTGCAAGCTGATTTCATTTTTTTGCCTATGACAAAACCTCCACATTTTGTGGACTCATTTTCTTGCTATTACCTCTTTACCTCTCTCTCTCTCTCTCTCTATATATATATATATATATATATTTATGGTAAACCCACAAAAAGTGGTTTACAATTCGAGTGAGGGAAGGAAAAGTTATGTAAAATGACCCCATGCAAAATAATTGCTCTTTTGGGTTTGAATGAACCCTTTGGTTCAAGTGAACCAAAAAAGGGTTCGAATTAACCCTAGTTCGAGCAAACCAATTAAATGCAAGGTCCCACCATTCTCATAAAAAAACACAAAGAAAATAATTTTTGAAAGGGGGTTCAAATGGAACCTGGTTTGAGCAAACCCCTGGGGGTTTGCTTGAACCCCCCTAGTTCACCTGAACCCCCCTTTTCCCACCTTCTCACCCTTTGACACCAAAAAAGTCCATAATTTTGTGCTTCGAAGCTCAGATTGAGGATGAAAATGGAGGAGACTTCACAGAACCAACTAGATGATGGTAGTCCTCGGAACAAGCTATCCAACAAATATATTTTTAATATGTTTTGGTTTTATTATGTATTTGTTTTTTAAGTTTATTAAACATAGAGTTTTCACCAAAAATCAAGTTCTTTGTTTTTCACATGTGGAAAATAGTAGATTATCAAAAAAAAAAAAAGAGTACACCAAATATTGAAGTCCTTGATCTAACAAAAAAAAACTTGAATTTCGATACATACAAAAAAATTTATGCATTATACAGTCCGCCTACATCTAAATTGTAATTGGTTTGACTTCAAAACTTGATTAAGGAAAAAAAATTCAATAAAATACTATCTAACCAATTGGAAGCACTATATATCATAGTTACAAATCTAAATTCAAAAGAATTATAATTTTATCCTTCATGGAAAAAAAAGTTATGTGTTATACGGTGAGCGTCACTCCTTAAAAATGTTGTTTATTGAAAAAAACTAGTTTTCGAAGGAGATGGAAAAAGAAGTGCAATTTGATTTCAAAATTTTTGAAAAATTTATATTTAGAATCTATAAACAAAATGTGACAAATCACTAGTTTGCATCATCTTCAAATTCTTCGCGGTTCGCTATAGGTGCCTGAGTGAAGATTTAATTAGGAAAAATTATTTCAGTGTCCAAATTTTGGCTAAAAATTGTAAACCAAGATAGGGATCACCTATATATATAGCAGAAAGTGTATATATATATATGCATTTATATACATATATATATTATATGCATGTATATACATATATATATATACATATGTATGTATAGGCATATATAAAGCATATTAACACATATATATATACATATATATACATATATATATAATCTCCTCAACCAACAAGTTATTCTATATCTCTCTCAGACTCACACACACACCTTATTTTCCTCCTCCCGATCTTTTTGATCTTTGACGATCTCGATCTTTACCGATCTGACTTCTTTTTCGACCTGATCTTCGATCCTTCGAAATCTCGAGATCTCGTCACTTCCTCTTCCTCGACACCGATTCATCCGACTTTGTCTTTATTTTGGTTCGACGACTTTATCGATCTCGATTTTTGATTTATTTTTACCTTTGTCTTTCGGATTTCGACGACGGATCTCTTCTCCGACCTTTATCTTCTGTCTTATATTATTATTCCTCCCCATCTCCATCTCACTCATAATCTCTATGGTGAGTGGAGATAGATATACGAGATGTGGCTGTCAGAGATAAAGATGAGAGATAAGAGGTATAAAGACACATCTGGAAGGAGAGATGGGAAAGAGGGATGGATAGAGGAAAGGCAGGTAGAGAGAGAGAGAGAAAGGAGATAGAGGGAAGAGGGATGGAAGGAAGAGAGGAAGATGGAGATGGAGGGATGGGGAAGGGAGGACAGGGTGGGAGAGGTTGGGAGAGAGACAAGAAGAAATAATGAGATAAGGGAGGAGGGAGAGAGGGAGGGAGAGGTAGGTAATAATAGAGAGGTAGGGTGGGAGGGATAGAGGGATAAATATGTAGAGAGAGAGGGTGGGTGGAGATAGAGAGAAGTAGAGAGATATCTAAAGAGAGAGAGGAGGAATGAGGGAGGGATGGAGTGAGAGGTAGTTAGAGAGAAATAGAGAGGGTAGATAGAGAGAATTAGAGAGGGAGGGAGGAAGGTAGAGGTAGAGATAAAGGGGTAGGGTGGGAGTGATATAGGGAGAGGTAGGTAGACAAAAAGGAAGATGCAAATGGGAGATAAAGAGAACTAGAGACAAAGAAAGGTAATGTGGTCACCCTCCATCTCTCTACCTATTTATCCCTCTATCCCTCCTACCTCACCTCTCTCTCTATCTCTAATTCTCTTTATCTCCCATCTACATCTTCCTATTTTTCTACCTACCTCTCCTGTTGCCGATTTATTGATCTTTTGACTTTGATTTCGATTGATGATTGTTCTTTGATCCGGATTGATTTTTGACGATGGATCGACGACGCGGATTGATCCTGGATGCCGACGGACGGATTTGATTTTGATGACGCGATCGTGCTGACTGATGCCTGATGATTCCGACGACGCTGACGGGATTTGAAATCTTTGATGGTTTCCTGATCTCCATCTTCCTCTCTATCTACCTACCTCTCCTTATATTCATCCCAACCTACCTCTTTATCTCTACATCTCCATTCCTCCCTCCCTCTCTACTTCTCTCTATCTTCCATATCTACCTCTCTTTACCTACCCCTTATTCCATCCCTCCCTCATTCCCCCTCTCTATCCCTTTAGATATATCTCTATGTATCTTATATCTTTATCTCCTCTCTACCTCTCTTACCTTCCATCTTTACTTCCCTTTATCTTGTTGTCTTGTATTCCCTTTCTACTCTTTGTAGGAGTGATAGGGAGAGAGGGAGAGATGAGAGAGCGATAGAAAGGAGAGATATCTAGAGATTAATTATGACCTATAAAAGATAGAGGGAAAGCAAAGGGGAGACATAGTAGAGAGAGTGAGAGGGAGAACAGAGGGAGAGGGGGAGAGAGAGTGGAGAGGAGAACAAATAAATATATAAAAGAGGAGGGGTGTGAGGGAGAGAGGAAAAATAAACTAAAAGGTGCACCTCTATATATTGGAAAAGTGGAAATAAATAGGGATAATAAATGAAAATAGCCCTATGGAAAGAAATGGTGATGGTAGGGGTGGAATGAATGAAGGAAATATAAATAATATAAATAATGGAATGAAGGAAGGAATAGACATAATGGAAATGGAAACAGGAAGATGGATGGGGAAAGGAAGAGGGAAATGGAAGGAATGGAGATTATGGAGAGATATAGAGAGATAGATAAGGGATAAGGAGAGAGTTGAGATTGAGTTAAGTAGAGAGGGAAGGAGGGAGTGAGAGGTAGAGAGATAGGTCTAGAGAGAAAGAGAGAGATATCAAGAGGGACAAAGCAAGATGGAAGGAGGGAGGGATAGAGAGGTAGAGGGTTACGTCTAGAGCTCAAGGAGAGAGAGGGAGGGAGTGAGAAAGATAGGTCTAAAGAGGGACAAAGAGATAGGGAAGGAGGGAGGGATAGAGAGGTAGAGAGATAATTCTAGAGCTAAATATATTGAGAGAGATGGGTCTAAAGAGGGAAAAGGGGAGATGAAGGGAGGGCCCAGGAGAGACAAGTGGAGAGATAGGTCTAGAGCTCAGGGGGAGAGAGTGAAATATAGAGAGGTAGAGAAATAGACAAAGAGATATGATGATTTATGAATATTTTTTCATCTCCTTAATATAAAAATATATAAATATTTTATTATTGATTACTTGTCTAATATTTCAAGTATTTCAAGATGAACATTACCAAAAATATGGGAAAGGGACTTTGTATACATGAAAGTAATGTTTGATGTTTCAAAAATGAAATATGAAGTTCAAATGATTATAATCATTCTTTTGTGTATAATATAGAAGCAATACCTATTCCATTACATAGATCTTTGAATCACTTTTCCAATGCCTATAAAAAATCAAAATTTTGATAATAAATGCAAAAGTTATGCCAATTTTACTAAAGAGGAATTTTTGGGCTTTTCAAAATGGATATCCGTTTTACAATAATAGATATCCATTTTGAAAAGCCAAAAATTGATATCTATTTTGAAGTCACAAAAAATGGGTACCCATTTCTATGAAATGGATATCCATTTTGAAGACATAAAAATGGGTACCTATTTCAAAAGAAATGGATATCTACTTTATTTTTCAAAATGGATATCCAATTTGAAGACATAAAAACAAATATCCATTTTTTTCACATTACTCTTTTCTCTCCATTTTTTCCTTGATATTTATTTGGTATTTGACTTGGGGTGTCAAACCTAAAAATTCAACTACCTCAACATGTTTAGAGGGGTTTCAATGGTTTTTCAAACTTTACCCTTTGTGCTAGTGACTTTTTTTATGCAAATTTGATGAAACAAAAAGGGTTTATTCAATAAATTGTCAGCATTCTACCAATATAAGATATGCTTTATTTTGGATTTAATAGATAATTATTATTGATTTTCTACATGCACTATGAGAAAAGTCTTGTTTGATAGGTTGATTGAAAAATATCTATAGCTTTTAAACAATTACAATTTTCTTGAATCCAAAAGATGTGTCACACTCTATGCTTCACAAACTATAGTTTTACAAAAATGAATTTCATAATTTTTTGACCAAGTGAGGGTGGCCAGACAAATTATTTTTAATATTTTTTAAAATTCCTACTAGAAAATTTGTAACTAATTATTAACTTGAAAAAAAATTACATAAAAATATGTGTCACATGTCTGAGTGTGCTTCCTCTACTCATATTGAAAGATTCAATTTTTTTTTTTGATACTTAGGGTTTTCGAACAATGAACTATGCTTTTTTCCACAAGATTTAAAGTACCATTGCATTGAAATTTTAAATTTGCACCAAATCAAATTACTTTTTTCCAAAAAAGGCCTAGTAGTCTACAAACTACATTCAATTTGCTACAAATTATATTCCTACATATTTTCCACAATTTTGTTAATAACCTATTCAAATTTGTATGTGAAGTTGCTTAAGTCTTTTTTTTTTTTTCATTGCCACTTAGAGGCCCTATTTGGCCCATCATGATCCTACATTGAACCATCACTAGGTTAGAGCTAAGGAGCAACATGTTTGCAAGATAACATTTAGGATTTGTGAGGGATATTATGAGTTTCTAGGAATTCCATTTGGTCTTACTAATTCTCCTTATATATTTCAAAGTTTCATTAATTTCACCTTGAAGCCATTATTGGGGAATTTTGTTCTATTTTTTTTATGGTACATTGATTTACAACAAGATATGGGCATAATATTTGCACCATGTTGATCAAACATTAAAAAATCTTCAATAATATCAATTTTATTCTAAGCCTTCCAATTCTATTATTTGTCTCAAAGAGGTTGAGTACTTGGTTCACATATTGTCTCATAAAGGATTAAAATTTGATCCAAAAAATTCAAGGCTATGATAAAGTGGATGAACCCTAAATCCATTAGTAAATTGAGGGTTTTCTAGGATTCAATTGATATAATAGAATATTTCTAAATAACTATGTCACATAGAAGGACCCCTCACAACACTACATTAGAAAATGAAACTTTTAATGGAATGGGATATCTCATACAACATTTGAGATATTGAAGTGGACTATGTGTATAACTCTAGTTCAAGCCACTCCATTTTCCACCAAGGATTTTATTTGGGAGTGTCATGCTTTAGAAAATGGTATAGGAATATTTATCATGCAAGAAGGTAGGCCCATAATTTTTGAAAGTTAATAGTTAATTGGGTAAGAATCAATTTACACATATTTTTGAGAAGGAAATTCTAGTTAAGCTTCATGTAGGGAAATAGTGAAGGTTATGCCTAATGGGCAGACACTTCAAATTAAAGACAAATCGTAATAGCCTTTAAAATAATTTTTGTAGTAATATTTTTCCACTAAATAATAATTAGTCACTAATATGTTAGGTTATAAATTTGAGATCATATATAAGAAAAGGAAAGAGAATGTAATCACTAATGAATTATTTAGGAAGGATAAGAAGGATGAGACATTATTGTGTCACCATTTCAATATTAAACAATAAAATTGGGTTGAAGAAGCTAAATTGGAATAGAAAAATGGTGTTGTTATAGGAATATCATTCAATAGTTGTAAAATGATTTGAGTAGTTTAGATATTATTTGTTGGGGAAAACCTTTATGGTGTAAATGGTGATTGTAGCTATGAAAGAATTCTACCCCTTAAACACGAGATTCTCAAAGAGCCCCATAGTTTTCTAGATAGGGGTCATATAGGATTTCTTTTAAGAGAGGCCTAAAGTGATATATTAAAATTTGTGGTTATTGTTTTGTATGTTAAGAAAAAATGTGCGAGATTTAAGAAGCCTAGTCTTTTACCACCCTTGGTTATTCCTAACTAATGGTAGGAATAGGTATCCATGATTTTCATCATAAGCCTTCCAAGATCTCAAGGTAAAATTAGCATAATCATAGGAGTGGGTTGCCTCATCAAAATATACCCATTTTATTATATTATCATTTCCTTTACAAACAAGTACACTAGTAAAAAATGTTTTTTAGAATATATTAAAGTTACAAATTATACCCCAATGGTTATCATTAATTACTGCAATCCTATGTTTACTAGTAATTTTTGGATAGATTTTCTCTCTTGTTTGCATGCTCAGTTAGTTCACAAATCTTCATACCATCCTTAGTTACATGTCCAAATTAAAGTAATCAATGAGTGCTTGAAGGGATATATTCATCATTTCTCTTCAAATAAGAAATCTCAATGGATAGCTTGGTTACCACTCACAAAATGGTGATACAAAAATTCCTTCTATAGTTCCTCAATTATGTCCCCATTTATAGCATAATATGGACATCATTCCCCATTCATCATGTCAATATGTAGGGTCAAACCAAGACTTCAATTTGTGCAAGATCATATGAATCATCTTGTACTTTATGGATTCAAGTTGAATTTGACTGACACAAACTCAAATGAAATAAATTCATCATCATTGTAACAAAAGGAGTTTTGAAGTAGGTAACTAGGTTTTCTTGAAATTGCAACCTTATAAACAAATGACCTTGATGCAATAAATTAAGAATAAGAAGTTGTCACTAAATAATTGGTCCATACCATATTCTACAAAAGACTGGTAGTATAGCTTACATTGTTTTAAGTTAACTCTGAGAACAAAGATTCATCTAGTTTGTCATGTCTCAAGTCTAAACAATGTGATTAGTCAATAAATCCCTACATAGAAATGTTACAAAAGCTAGATGAAGAAGGAAGAATCATCTTGAAGCTAGAGTTAGTTCTCTAAACATGCACCAAAAAGTTTAGGACTAGAACAATAATATAATACCTCATTCAATTGAAGAATTTACCAATTAAATATGGTACATGGGAAGATGAAGATTTTGTGTAGAGACATCCATCGTGGGTCCACATTGAAGACATTGATTCTCCAAAGTGTGGGGGTATGCTACGCCCTTAATCCATTGATTATACAAAGAGACGTGTAGTCAACTTGTGGCCACCACAACCATTAATTATGTTATGTGATCATTTATTTAGTGTCGTTTAGATAACTAAGTCATCCTAGGTGTTATATTTAGATATCTAAGTCAGCTTAGGTCTTAGCCATGACATACTAATATATATATGTATCTCTCTCTCTCTCTCTCTCTCTCTCTCTCTCTCTCTCTCTCTCTCTCTCTCTCACGCACACACACACACACGCGCGCGCGCACGCGCGCATGCATACACATACATACTTATTAGAGATATTTGGAGCATATTTCCTATTATATTTTTCTCTTGTGTAAATTATTGAATTGCATTCAGAAAAAAGAGATGGAAATTGGAAGTTGGTTGTAGATGACGCAACGAAACTCAATGCTTCTACCAAAACTTGTGTTTTGATCTTTTCATGATGAATGTGTTTTTTAATAAGACTTCCATTTTTATCACTTTGCTTAATCCATTGATGATAGATATTATGTATGTTATTATGCCTTACCACATCCTATGCATATGAATATACAATACAACATGTAAATGTCACACTTACAATAAAAAATAAATAAATTATTGATCTATATTTTATAGATTAATATCCTAATGGCAAAACTGAAGCATTACACACTTGAAGTTATATACACATGCCCTCACAAAAAAGATATAGTCATCGAGAACACCAACATCCTTTCCATCATTAGAAGCATTCAAAAGGTTTACAGTAAAAGATGAAGGCATTCATATTCATCAAAAATAAAAGAGGAAACGACAGGCATTCTCGATATGTCTTCCCACATCACCTTATTTTTGAGAGTATTAAGCTTGATAAGAAAATAACAAACGTAAGCGGAAAAACAGTAGCTAGTGAGATTTCAACAAAATTTGAGCCCTTCCATTATATTCCTATGATTTTACATCCTGAGAATTACCACTGCACCTGGTAATGTGATTCTTCAAAGCAAAAAAAACAAGCCTCCATGCGAACCTCTTCCAACCTTTGAGCATTTCAAACTATCAAGTAATATTCAGTACAGATATATAGCAAGGTTGCAAAGCCCAATCCAGGGTTCTGTAACTGAGGAACATACTATAAGAAAGAAATCGTAGGCAAGGGGAACTCTCAGGTTTAAACTTTAAGCATTCAACCTGCAATTGTAGAGACCAGCCTGGTTATTACCATTGGCATTCATTTATCCATTGACCTTTCGAGCTTCTAGAAGAGAATTGCAGACTGCCACGCCCTCAGCAACTGTAAGAAACAGCCAATTTGGTCCCAGAAATTCAGTGAACTTTGCCTTTTCAAGCTTCTCCATCAGATCTGACCCAGGGTTGCTCAATGCAAGCTAAAGATCATGAATAATCGAAGTTAGTATACTCAAAATTGTTTACAATACAAAATAGATCTTTGTTTCTCTGTTGTACCATGAATATAGTCGGACTCGTTTAAAACTTGTAAGGTTGGCAAGCACGTAGATTTCTTGCCATTTATATGTAGCTTCTACCAGTAATGAAGTTATAAGTTGAGTGATAACAAGTGGGTGGTGACTCTTAATGGCTAGTTGTCAGCGTATTGACAACAATGTGTTTATATAGTGGGTATGTAAAATACATTTTAGTTCAAACAGTATATTTTAAGTTTTGACTTGTTTGAGTAGCTTATTCTTAAGTAACTCATCTAAAATCACATTAGCTTCTCCACTTATTAATGTGATTTCAAGTGAGTCACTTAAACAAGTCAAACTTTAAAATATGATGTTAGCAGGGCCCACCTATTAATGTAATTTAAGATGAGTCACCTAAACAAATCAAAGCTTGAAGTGTGCTATTTAAACTTGCTATTAAATACAAAATATTACTTCATACCTACTGGCCAAAACAGTAAAAGCTATGATGCTAATTACCTGAAGGCCTTTTAGTTCAACTGTTTTCTTGAGCTCTTCCAGCATTTTGATTCCACTGGTATCAACGGTTGTTACAGCTGCATTAACGAGGAATGAGAAAGAAAAATACATCACTACAGTGCAATTCAAACCAAACCTGCAGGTGTTTGACCTTATACAGTTGCATATGCGAATCCCGGGATAAAGGGATGACTATATATGGCAAAATTTGAACGCATTTATTGCATTTTTTTCTTCTCCATAGTCATGTTAATGGAAAAGGGATTAAAAACAAAAAGATTTTCTTTTATAGAAAAGAAAGGATGCATAGAGACAAATCGTGGCTGACTTTCAGCACTTACGAGCCATATCTATAATAACATATTGCAAAGTGTCTTCCTTTTGCTTGGCAAGACGTTCCTCCTCATCCATTATCCATCTCATTATCCTGTGTACATTGCAAACTATATTAAGGTCCCAATCAACAAGCCCTGTAATGCAGACTATGGATTAGGGATCTGTCAAAGCAGTCAAGCTCAGGGGAGAAGGGTTATTGTGAATGGGTGCTTGTGACAAGATTATGGGAGATGAATTCTGACAAATAATTATTAATAAAATAAATAGAACCTAAATAGTCAAGCACATTACTATTGCTTGGATTATCCAAAGCTTCAAATAACAAGCAGCATCTGAACTACTTACTCTTAGATATTAGAAATGACTATCCATCAAAAATTGGGTTATGAACAAGTGAATTTTTATGACCGGATCCAGGAAGCTGACCGTAACATAGGATATTCATAATGTCTGTTGAAAAATCATTTAAAAATAAATAAAAAATAGGCAAATTACCTTTCTCTTAAGTAACTTGAATTGGAAAAATAGATTGGAGCATCAATACGAAGAATGAGAATTCCTGGAACTCTTGCAGCATCTGGGTACTGCTCAGCGTTTCTGTAAATTGCAGTATTTGGAATGTTTCCGAGGACTGCAGTATGAGGCCTTGAGACGTGCAGTATCAATCTCAGCAAGGAAATGCTCACCTGAAATTGAAGGTTTTAATTTTAATGTCAGTAAATTCAGCACCCACTAACTTTGAAATTATTTCACACCTACTTATTTTCAGAACATTTATTGAAGCATCTGTACTCAATCTAGTTTATTGTACTGGTCCATCTGGCCTAATTTCCAGACCCATCATCATGGATAATTTGGATTAGAAAGGGGTTAGGAAAAATTGAATTGAGCACAATTTTTATTTTTTTAGTTTATAAAACTGAATTGAGAATACCCCATTATATTCAAATAAATAATTAGCAACCTTTCTTACCGCTATAATAAGACCAATTTCAATATTGCCAAAAACCACTCCAACATAAGCTCCCATGCAGACAAGGAAGTCAATTTTGTCCACCTTCCACAGGTGATAAGCTGCTGGGATATCTATTAGACCCAGCATGGCCGAAATTATGATGGAGGACAGTATTACTAAGGGAGTGTAATGAAAGAGAGGAGTCAAGAAAAGAAGAGTTATCATCACTCCAATGGCCATCACAATATTTGATACTGCTGTCTTGCAGCCAGCATTGAAGTTCACAGCTGACCTTGAAAAGGCACCTGCACCAAACTCATGGACCACAATGAAAACCTGAATCAATACTAAAATACATGTTTTGAATGCCATGAAAACTTAGAATCAAATACTATCTTGTAGCTCAACAAATTAGGAGTGCTGGAGTAATTACCAGTTGTGATGTAGCAAGATGTACATGAACCTACAATGTTCATCATGCCAATGGCAATCATCTCCTTATTGCCATCAATATTGTAGTTTTTGAACAGTGCAAAAGTTCTGCCGACTGCTATTCCTTCCTGTACGGGAAATCATTCAAATTAGCCAGAGGGAATACATTACTAGCCATAAGTAATTCAGGTGACTAGCTCTTACAGTGAGTGTGATAATGCCAATTATCAGTCCTGTCTTCACAAGGGTCTTTAAATATTTTCCCTCGAAGACAAAGGATTCAACTGTCAACGGGTTTAACCCACTTTTCAAGTGACCAACCTGTTTCAAGCCGGCCACATAACATTGGTTAAAATAAATATATTTAAGGGCCAGAAAATCACGTTTAGATTTTTTTTTTTTATTCTTCTTCACCATGGCAACCACCTTAAATAAACAGTCTAGGAACTCGAATTAGATATATAGTGTCAAACAAATTCTACCATACCCAACTTGTTCCAACCTCGCTATATAACTATAGTGTCTTTTGGCTAATGGGACTAAACTTATGCTGAAATTTCAGACTTCCCAGTCCATCCCTTCATGGCCCAAGAAAGATTTGCAGGTACACAATCGATCTTATCCATCAAAACTTAATTTTTAATACTGATTAATATGACAACATAATTTATTATGTTCAAAAAGGACTAAATGTTATATCTAGGCTCATAGAAATAGTTCAATCTTCCTAGTTCAGTCTTCTAGATCAGAATTATATGTCATTTGATAAGTGCTTCCTTCTACCATACTTAGACGTGAGTGAATTGAATACAGTGAGCAGAAACAAATAGAGGACAGTATGGGAAAGTTAGTGATAGCAACACGTACAATTTCAACCCCGTGTTTCTCAGCATGTGTAGCAAACACCAGCACGCTGCCAAGAATTACAGATGTCAGAGGAGCAGCTGCCGATATCCAGAAGAGCCTAGGCTTTTTCTTACTCTGTCAGATCACCCCCACAAAAGGAGAAACAGATGAACACCATATCAGACATCAGTCAATAATGCAGCTCTTTCTTGTCGATTCGAAAGCTAGGTATCATATAGATGAAAATTGAAAGAATCAAGGAGATATTATAATACTGACAATGTGACGAGTGATGAGTAGAAAGGAGAGAAAAGATATTCCAAGCACTATGCACTCCCACCTCCACTGCATATAAATACAATCACAAGAAGACAACAACAATAAGTTGGTAATATACTTTGTTTCAACAACAATTAGTTTTTATGAATGCACTAAATTATAAGGTTGCTGATTCATTGCATATGAACATACCTCGTGAGTTTGTCCCCATACTGATCGCATGACAGACACTATGTCTGTCTCTCCAGTAAAATGTTCAAGTCCAAGAATGCCTTTTAATTGTTGAAGGGACACAACAGTGGCTGCTCCAGCCATAAATCCTACGATAGTTGCATGTGACAGAAAGTCTATAATGAATCCCAACCTGCAGTAGAATCATGAATCATGTGATACATACTATTAGTGAACAAAACCAGCTGTTTGGTTTCATTGAACAGCTTCTAGCGTTGTCCAAGAACAATAAAATAGTTGTATAAATCAATATGACTTTCTTATGCCAGTCCATTCAAGCAGAATTATATCACTAAAAATAGAAATATGGGACCTGTGCAGCCCATTGAATTATACTATAATACAACAGGTCAAACATTCACGAGTTTTACTGCAAACCTCCCACTCAATTATGTACACTCACATGCATGTACTCTATATGAGAGAATACAATCAAGGACAGAAATTGAGAGAGGATTGTAGATTGACATTATTGCATTAGTAGGCAAATATATCAACCTGAAAATGCCCATGCTTGCTTGAAAAATCCCAGCAAAGAAGGTTGCAGTCAGGGCCAAGTGCAAAGCCAGTTCAGGATTTTGTGCTGGAGAAATCTCCTTGGCAATTAATGATCCTATAAGAAGTGATACAACAGCCACAGTTCCTACTGCAAGATCCCTCGAGCTCCCAAGCATTGCATATATCAGAGGTGGAACAAAGCTAGAATCTGCAGTTCATGAATGCACCATTAGAAATTACATAATTAAAACCTTTACTAATTTAAAGAGAATTAATCCACATGATATACTATACAAAGAGGTGTCTGCTTCAGTCGGTATTAATTTTTATTTTTTTTAGAATTTATTATGTATGTATTTTGCATCGATGTTTTAGATCACACTCAATAATCTATCATAAAAAAAAATGTTGTAAAATTGTAAAAAGCTTAATGAACAAAATTAAAATAAAAACTTAATGTTTGTGGGAATCATTTTACCACTCTTTTTGTATTTACCTCAAAATTAAAATAAAAACTAAAGTACCCAAAGTACCTAAAGCATTCATGCAGATAAAGAAAGAAGAAAGTTTTTCAGTACGGCACATGATCTGTCATAAATCATCTCTTCTCGCAATCAGAGATCCACTACCAACCAATATAAATAGGCTTCCAACGTTCACAACAATTATACATCCATTCTATTTAATTGTCACCAGCCAAAACAACCAAACTGCCAACAGCATTGATAGTCATGGATTATAATTATCAAAGCTTTCATGTATTTCAAACGCAGTACATTCAAATACTCACAAAGTCCAAGAATAGGAGGAAGATTGGCCAGCTTGGCATAGCTAATACCCTGCAAAAATACAGTAAATTTTCAGACCTTGAATTAGTTCCATTGTTGCTCTCAACAACTCAAAATATGTTGCTCTCAAAGAAATGGAAACACCAAACTCGAAGCATTCTAATGCAAAATGGACTAAAGTTTCCTTGCCTGTGGTATGGCAAGGCTGGCTATAGTTATACCAGAGATAAGATCTGATTTGAAAATTTTCAAGGAATATTTTGGAGCCCATTCAAGGATGGGAAAGATATACTGAACTCCCAAAAAACACTTTCTTTTTGTTGGCTGGTTCTTAAACTGCCTGAACGGATCATCAGGAAACAAGGTCTCCTTGACAGCCTCTTCAATGCATTGCAGCATGCTTTCTGGAGGCCTAACACTAACTTTATGAACGCATGCCATCTCTAAATCATTCTCAACCATGTTAGAACACCCACTAAAACTGACTCTACCCTCACTAGTGTTCATTGTCACAGTCACCCACTACTTTTATTCTTCTCTTTTCTTCTCTAAATCTAAACTAAACCTGAACAGACCTTGATGCAGATCATTGTATGGAAAGTCACAAATGCAGAACGTGAAGACTCTTCCTGATTGATGAAGCAATGAGTAGTGGGTATTTGTACTAGAAGGGTGAATGCAACTCATCCTATAATAGACCTTCCATAGTGGGATGGGGGACCCAACAACCTACTACTTATTTATCTTTGGAAATATTTTAAGCTAATGTCTTCCATATGCACCATATTCCTTTTGCTCGGCGTTGATAGGCTCAACTCCACTATGCGTTAAAACTCGCTACATGTTGCACAAGGAAGGCAGCCAAAATCCATCTACCACATTTGAAAAATGGAAGAAGCTTTTTTTTCCTCCCATCAAAATCACACCTTTGATAGCCATTTCCATTCCTTCCTCGTCCACACAAGACAAGCCAATAAGGGATACTTTTCTAGCCTTAGGCTGTTCGTTAGGGTACCTTGACTCATCTTTCTGGGTACTGACATTTTCTAGGTACGTTCATACAACCAAGTAATTGCAGAAACTTGTTAGGTCTTTAAGAACACTTTTTTGTTGAACAAAGCTAGTGTAGGTTACCGGGCCTCAGCTGATAAGGTGAATTCCAATTAATTGTTATTTTATTTTATTTAGTTTAAAGGAGTATTGTGTATTGTCAAAGTTATTGTAAGGGTCCTCACTTCTATTCTTTAAGTACTCAATACAGTACTATATTATTAGAAATAAGTTTATTTTTTGGTTTTTTAATTAAGAGTTCTGTTATTTTACTTTTATATAAATAAATTCTATTTTATGTTATTTTTTGTCAGAGAAGTTTTATAATATTTTTTTGTGAAAATTGAGTTTTTTTAGTAGAAGTTGTATAATATTTTCAGTCTATTTTTGTATATGAATAATTAATTTCTGATAGATATTGTTTTTGGATTTGATTGTGTTGGAGTTTTTGGACTCAATGTTTCCATCATTAAGATGATATAGAGTTGGAAGATGAATCAATTCACTCTGACAATGAATGCGGGGTATTCACTCTAACATATTTCCTTAAACACAATCTCAACCTCATTCTTTATCTATTATTCCTTGGAAATTTAAACTTTGACAGATATCTTAATCAAGGAACATGGCATTACCCTTACTGATTGTGTTCAATCAATTAAACTATAAATTTTATACTTATTCTAACTTTTAATTCAATTTAACAAAATAACATTGATTCTCTAAAACTATGTTTTTGAGCTTTTAAACCTTTCTTAAATCTGATTACCAATAGTTGTGGCTACCATGGATTTTTTTATATTCTTTTTAATCTTATTATTAGTGACTTAGATTTTGTGTAGTGTTAAAGTAAGAGAAACATCTAATACAATATAAATGACAACAAGATATATATACTTTATGAATTAAATATGTTAAGAATTTTGAACAATCTTTCATATGTTAAAATAATTATCATATTAAAAAATATGATTTATTGTTATTTTTTTAAAACATAAATTAATGTTCAAATTTTTAACTTTATATTATTTTATATTTATAAAAATAAACTGAAAAATATGCATTAGAAAATATATATCAGTTTAAATTCATATTCATTTAATTAAGATGGGTAAATGCTTGTACGGAGGTTATGAACCAGTGAGGTCACAAATGTGGGACCTCATCCCCAATATAAATTTTCAACAGTTACAACCCAATGGAATTTGAATCTTGATAACAAGAATAACAACACAACTTAACCATAACACCATATCACTATAAATAATATTAATAAATTACTATAAAAATATCAAAATTATAATATCTAACTCTATAAAATACACTCTAATCTCTCTAGATTAGATTAATTAAATTCATGCTTATAATATTAATAAATTATTTAAAAAAAAATCCATAGTATAAATGCACTGCTCACTAAAGTTGGTACAAATTTATTCAATCCAGAGATACTAGAGTGCCTCCTATAGAGCTCTCAGTGCATGCACACTGTACTGTACAGTATATCTGACAGAAAATTTGAGCACCTATTTCGGGCATGTGGGTGAGGCAGCACTCCCTCATTCTCCACCATATGAATGAGTCAACTATCTACACATGAAAAAAACATAATGGAAATGTAACTTCTCAACACATTTATTGTGTGTCTGAACTTTGGCCCAAAGTGTTATTTGATTTCACTTGTCATAAGTTGCCAAGTGACACTTAACAGCACTGAGATATGAATTGAGAGATGAGTCAGTGTTGATGACGTTTGGAATGTTGAGCATTAAGTTGAATAACTATTCTTCCCTCTTGTAAAGAGAATCCATTATTTTGTTTATAAATATTTTGTGGATAAGTTTGCACAACTGTTCATAAGATGACAGCTAACCAAAAAATGATTATATCACTTTAAAATGATATTTAGAGAAAAGTATGCCATTATTCATGGCGAAGCTTTTCCTTTTTAAAAAATTTGCATCCAATAGATATTAGTATTATTTGTGTAAAAATTCCATTAAGTTTAAAAAAGTTATAGAGATCTTTTGGGTTTAAAGTTAAGATTTAAGAAATTATAAGAAAATATAATATTATTTGTTTTTTAAGTTTAATATAAGGTTTGGAATTTATGTATGATGTTATTTTATTTTTTCAATCATGAAGTATAAAATAAAAGGCTTTCAATTGAACTCTATAGAGTTATTTGGGTTCACATTCAAGAATACTTTTATAATGTTTATCTAGAGGGATATGAAACTAGATCATTAGAAAATGTTATTAACTAGGGATTGACTAAGCTTATCACCAAAGAAAAAGAGGAAGACATCTTTAATGGATGACAACCGATTACCCTCCTAAATACCTCATACAAAATCATGGCTAAACCATTGGCTTAAAGAATTAAGCACATTTCTCAAGTGATTGTTCGTTCAGAGTGGACTGGTTTCTTGGGAGGAAGATTTATCGTAGACAACTTGGTTCTTGCTTGGGAAACGATTGAATGGGCTCAAAAATCTACTCAACATGCTCTTATTATAAAGCTTGACTTTGATGTCCTTCATGCTTAAAATGTTAAAATTATGGCTTGGTTTTGGCCCCAAAATTTGTGGGAAAATCAATGTGCTATTTATGGATGTGAGTGCTAGAGTGGATGTCAATGGTGTGTTATCTCCTCAATTCCCCTTATAAAAAAATATTCAGCAGGGTTGTCCCCTTGCTCTTTTCCTTTATGTCCTTGCTATTGATGGTTCAAGCTATCTTTTTCAATGAGTTATCTCAAATAGGTGTATTCAAAGCATCTCTCTTCCAAGTATTGTGACAACACATAACTCTTATTTTGTTGATAAAAACAATGTTGTTCATTTAAAATTTTGTAGAGGAAGTTACTTATACTTTGGACATATTAGAACTTTTATGTACTATTTGAAGCTCTAAGTTGGACATGCATAAAACTAAATTCATAATGACTTGCCTCAACCCCCAACTACTTTAGATTTCTAGTGAATGGTATGAGGTGAAGCATGGTAGTATCACAAGGTACCTTGGATTCCCCTTTGGCATTGAAGTCTCACTTAAAGAGATGTTGAAATGGGTCTTGCCTAAAATTAAAAAAACAAAATCTTGAATTAACCAATAATTGTTTATCCATGTCTAGTAGAATCTAAGTTTCCAACAAAATTAATCTTTCCAAAAAAGGATTTCAATTCTTTTTTACTGCTTGGGAGCTAAATTTTTAGAATAGTTTGGATGTGTTCAGGATCTATTGAAATTCCTTTCTTTGAGATCATGTGCCCGAGTAGTTTTCCTTCCATGACTCCAAAGATACACTTCTTTGGATTCAAGGATATTTTGAATTCTCTACACTTCTGGAAGACCTTACATAAATAAGAGACATGATCTCCTCTTTTCTTTGAAAACATAGTAAGATCATCTGTGTAGATAATGATGCATTTTCCAATTAGGTCCTTAAAGGAAATATTCCTACCATGTTGAAACATTGTGTTGATGTTGATTAGTCCAAACGACATTCTTCTATATCAAAGGTTCCCCACTTAGTGGTGAATGTTGTTTTATTCCTATCTTCATATTGTACCATCACTTGATTGTAGCCAAAGTATCCATCCAAGAAAGACATCATATGAGATCCATTAACTATTTACAACACTTTGTCCAGTGCAGGCACTAGATAATTGCCCTTTCTGAGGCTTTATTCAAGTTGTGGAAGTCCACACATAATCTAATTTCTCCATTTCTTTTCCTGATCGGGACCAAGTTTTCCACTCATGTGGAGTGTGTAACTAGGAATATGATCCTAGTGAATAGAAAATTTTGGACTTTCTTGTAGATGATGGGTTCTAGCAATGCATTGATAGGGTATTGACGCTACCGAAAAGGTCTCACATCTGGCTTGAGAGGGATGGTATGTGTGATGATCGAGGTTTCATATGTCTTCAAGTCTTCGTAGCTCCAATAAACCACATCATGGTACTTGCACAGGGCATCAATGACCCCTTTCTTTTCCTCTAGTGTGCACACTTTGCCAATGAACACATTCTTAACTTCTTCATTCGTTCCTAGGTTGTGAGCATTGCACTGATTGTCAATGGAAGATTTCTTGGTTCACTAATCCTAATCTTTGATCTGATCCAAATCAAATATTCTTTCAAGCTAAACCATACCTCATGAAAGTGTGTTTGTCTTGAGATTAATGACTCCCTCTATATCTAATTCAACCTCTTTAGGGTTTGCCTCATAAATTATTTGAGTTACAAACACATTGAAGCTGGTGATGAAATCCAAGATATGTTTTTTTCATCATTGAACACTTGGAAGTTGGTGATGTTATCTAGCACCGATGGAGTGGTAGTAAGCTCAATAGTGAACCTCTTTAAGTTGGTCAAGGAAAGGGGCTGGAGGATACTAGCTACTTGTGCTAAGGCATCAACAGTATGATTCTTGGAGTGAGGGATCAACTAAATGTTAAATGCATCTAATCCTTCTATAAGATCCCAAACTCTATGCCTATAATTTTCTAATCTCCTATCATGGAAAGAATATAGTTTCCTAACTTGTTTTACTACTAGCTCTGACTCGCCAAACACTTGTAACATTTTAACCTTGTTTTTGAGTGTTAGTAATAAACCATGGACTAACGCTTCACACTCTGCTACATTGTTCATGCAATAAAACTAGAGTCTATGAGCAGAAAAGCATGTCTTACCTATGGGACTGATAAGCTCGAATCCATCTATTGTTCCTTGCTTAGTCTTGGACCCATCGAAGTACATCGTCCAAAACTTAGAAGCCTCTTTGATCTTGGGACTCACAGATCCAATAGAGCACAATTTTTCTCTTGGTTGAACACCTATTTCAGCATCTTTAGGTGAAGTCATATAGACTCAGCATAGCTTTGGTTCAGTTGTTCTATTTGGAGTTCCCCCTTTAGGGTGACTTGTCCTCTAATGCGCTCAACTGCTACCTGGCATAAGAAACAATCAAATTCTGAATGGGCAACATTATGTACTTGAAACCAATTGGGTAATAGGAGCTCCTAAAAGTCCATTCTTGCTCCTAAGTTGAGCTGATCTTGCACACATTTTTCCATAAAGTCTTGGAATCCATCCAACAATCTAGGATTATCATCCCTGTAGGATCCTTCATCGTTTGACTCAATCAACATTCCTATGCTCTGAGGTGCACTGGCTAAGTTAGTAGGGGGATTACATAACATGAGGAGAACCTCTTAAGTCACATCCTCTTCCTGAAACTCTAGTTCTTCATAATAGGCCATGAGACAGTAGTTGCCCAGCTCTGTTTCAGCGAACAACACCTCATTTGTGTTGTTGTACTCTATGATCATAAACTTCATGCATGTCTCCAATTAATATGGATCTAGTTTGCTAGGCCTTTCCATGGTAGCCATAAGTGAGAAAATTTGATCACAACATATCCATTTAATGCCCAAGTGAAGTCTCTTCCAAGTATTATGCCATATGTGTCTAGGATATCAGCAACTTGAATGTCGATAACCTATTGCACCCTTGGATCAGTAGCAATCTACATATAGGTATCCTATTAATTTCACCAACTATATTCACTTATGTTCTATCCAACTGGGTCACCTTCTATTAGGAGGGAGTCGGGACTATTCCTAGAGCTCTGGATACATCAAGAGGCATGACATTGGCTAATGCTCCTAAATTGAGCAAGAAATTGTGCAAGTTCCTTCTAATTATTCTGATAGTGGTTAAAAAGGGAGGAGACTCCAACTTCCCCCGGAACAAGCCCATGGGTGTGTCTACTTGTGATTTATCCTTATCATTGGTCTTATCCTTGATTTGTGCTTGGTTTTGTTCCTTGGCGGGTTGTTTGCTTATTTATTGATTAGAGGGTGGATCTATTTTCTTCCCTAGAATCTCCTTGATTACGGGCTCATTTTGTGACTCATCAAAGGAGACCCTTTTGGCAGGAATGTCTTGAGTTGACTTGGATGGGACAGTCCCATTAACCATCCTAAAGAAATCATTTTTGATTGTTGGGAATCTAAGCAAAATTCAAAGGTTGACAAGCTTATCTTGACCTTCCCAAATTCTTCAACCACATATTCACTCATTTGCTCAATTTCACCTTCAAAAGACTTTCCTTGAGAGGAACTAGTAGGCTGGTTTTGGGTTTGATTTCATTGCCTATTCTTGTTAAAATATTGAGTGGGCACATGGGGGTAGCATGGGTTGTTGCTAGCATTTTGGTCAAACAAAGTGTTGATGTTATTGGGAAAAGTAGAGGTTGTAAAAGAACCTCCTACTTTCCTATTCCTTAAATTATAAGGGGTTTCCCTTTGATGGAACATTTGGACCTCATCTTCATGTGACTCTTCTTCATCTACTAGACCATTATCTACTAAATAAAAGAGTTGAGCTAGAGGGCTTTCATTGCTTACCTCTTTTGCCTCCCCATCCTTTGGGGTAGTAGTCTCCTTTTTGGATGCATTGGTCTCACTTTGCGGGAAGGGAGCTTGATTGACCACCAACACTAAATCATATGGTTCAAACGAGACTATATCTCTACAACCTACACCATCTACCACATTTTGAACCCCTACTTGAAAGATTTATGTGGCTGTTTGGAACTTAGGGTAATCCAATTCAAAATGCTTGTTGGTTTTGTGAATGTGACACCATCGGAATAAGGCTGCCTCAGCTAAGTATACTCCACTTGTAGTCTTATCTGCATTGGCTAGTTGTTTAAGAGGGGTGGGGACACCTCCATTGTTTGTCCTTGTATTCCACATCTAATTTTGTCTTTGTGATGGACTTCTTTCAAATCCTTGATTAGAACTTTGACCTCTCTCGTAATTCTACCCAAAGGAAACACCCACATCACGATTGTCACGGTTGTCTCAATTGAGGTTAGATTGGATGCTTCCTTGGGAGGCTTGTAGTTGGTTATTCTGATTACTTAGGTGTGTCATTTTTGTGGACATCTTCTTCAAAAAAAATTTTAGCTCATCTATTTGTTCCTTTTTTGTGTTGTTCAACTACGATGCTTGACTCTGGAGGAAGACCAATTGTACTGCTAGTTGATTTTGTTGAGAAGATGGGAATTCAGGTCCCTGTTAGTATGTGGTAAGGATAAACTTGTTGCTACTATGGTTGCAAATAGTGAGTCACATGAGGTGCCCGATTCAATGGTTGTCCTAGATGAGGTACCATCAGAAACTACGGAACTTGATTCATGATTAGTGTTTGATGTGCCAAGGCTTGAGTGAGTCCTTGGATCTGCATTGGATGAGCAGCTGGCCCCAAGGATGGAAATAGACCAGCAATTTTCTATCCCAAATATGTACTTGTTATTACTACCTCTGCATAGGTGTCCACCAATTTGGTTGGTGGTGGGCACATTCTCTTCACTAGATATGAGGTTGTCCAAGGTAGCATAATAGACCTGTCGAGCAAAAGGATCATCAACCACATAGGGATCTTGCAATCTTATGTAAGCACAATGGAACCAATCATTGAAGGAGTTGATTGGTTCATTGAATTCCCTTCGAACAAACATGAATTGTTGATATAATTCAGAAGGATTGATTAGAATCTTGTACTTCTACAGGAAAGAGTTCTTTAATAGATTCCAAGAGGTGATGGATCTAATTGGCAAGTTTATGTACCAATAAGAGGCCTCTTCCCCCAAGGAGTAGGGAAAGAGCCTACAAGCCACATCTTCATGATCTATTTGCATGTCTTTCAAGGTTGTTTGAAAGATCTTGATATGTTCTTATGTTGTCCTCTATGGATCATGAGGATGAAACTTCATACAAAATCCTTCTGGATTCTTTAGAATGTCATAATAGTCATTGAAGAATAGATGAGAAGGATTGTTACCCAACCAAGCCATGATGGGAGGTGGAGGCTGGGTTTGCTATGCAATAATGACTTGAGGCTAAAAAGGAGCATCAGTACCTAAGGCAATGCCTTGGATTTGATGTGTTGTGATAGAGGCAACACCTTGGTTGTGGGAAGCCAAGGGTTGGAATGCAGTTTGGAGTGGTTGGGAAGAGGAATGGGATTCTAAAAAGGAAGGGGAAGAGGGGTGGATCGATGAAAGGAAAAGGTGAGGATGGAGGTGACAAGGGCTAAGTGGATGAGGTTGAGGAGGATGCTTCCCCTCTTTTGTCTCTCTTAGCCTTGGTATGGGGTAGTAGCTGTTGAAATTCCCCCTTTTTTGGTGTAGATCTTAATACTCTTTGGAACCTCTTAGGGGAGAACCAATTCAATCCAGCTTAGCAAAAGGGAGGCCCTCCTTCTAGTGCTAGTTCTGTTGATGGGTTTTTTTGCACCTTCTCAACACAGGAAACACACTTGAGTATGCTACCTCTCTTGAAAGGTAGAAATCTACAAACAAGTTCTAAATTACTACCACAAGGTCTCTTGGGTGTCAGGTCATGACTTGCAAAAACAACTCAGTGGATCGATGTGATTTGCTAGTAATCACAAGGGGCATGGAAAATTGAAAAATTGGAAGGGAATTAAGTCTTCAAATGGAGTTTATGAGATTATAAAAGTGATGTGTAATTGCGGCAATTTCAAGACAATAGTCTAAAACTCCATATTTAACATCAAATTTGGCTTTACAATGATGCTAGAACTTTTCCTTAACTACTATTTCAAATAAAGTTCAAAAGGGAAAAGGGAGATAAGGGTTTCTTAGACTTGCAACTAATGATGAACAATGACAATGGAGGATGCTATAGTGGAAAACCTTCCTAAAACTGAGTTCCACTTAACCAAATATCATACAATCTCATGTTCAACTAGTGCTATTTTCTAAGGTCTGCATATTTTCAGCTACTCATTCACCATAAAGCATGAATGAAGGATGAATTTTAAGTGCAACAATAAGTTAATGTCCAAACTAGCTTTACACTTTTGTTCATCATCAATAAACAACAAAAAACATGAACATGGAAAGCATCAACACAATAGCATTCTTCAATATCAATGGACAACCTGAACTAAACTACTAAAAGCAACCTAAAGCATTTAGAGCAGCAAACTAAATCAATCTAAATCTATCAACTTTGAGAAGATGAATCTTGCAACATGTGAGAAACACAAGAATCCACGAAAAAGCAATGAAATTCTATTGAAATTTATACAGCATGTCTTTACAACAACTCAACTCTCTCTTTGAAAATGAGAGGAGACCCCTATTTATAGTTTTCCAAAAGTAAAATGAATGGCTAGGATTTAATTTCATTATGTGGCCCAGATTCATTTTACATTAGGGTTTCACCTACCCCCAAAATATATTAATATAAAATATATTTTGTCTCATTCCTATTTTGTCCTATAGTGGCTCTGACACTATAGCAATTTTTTCTTCTAGTGACTGTCTTCTTTTCTCAACTTATACTGTCAAGAATTTATCATCTATCAATGGTTTTCCTTCATTTTTCTAAAGAGTGGTGTACTCTACAAATTTCCTAATCAGTGTCTGAAGCTTGTCTCACTCCATGACATTGGATTGAAGAACTTGGAAGGTCAATTTCTTAGATCTGCTAGTGATTTGTTCCTAGTGTTTTATGTACCTTGGGGGTATATGCAGTATCATGATGGGCCAAAAAGTGGTGATATGATGGGTATGTGTAGGGTATGTGGCTGACAACTTTTTTTAACGCAAAATTGATGAAACGAAAAGGGTTTTTAAAGAAGATTCTTAGATTTCCACCAATATAAATTATGCTTTACTTTGAATTTAATAAATAATTATATTATTCATTTTCAATTTGAATTACAACTAAAGTCCTAATTGATAGGCTAATTGAAAAACATCTATATCTTTCAAATGGTATTATATTTTTTGAATCTGAAACATGCGTCACATTCTATGCTTCACATATTATAGGATTAAAAAAAATGAATTTCATGAAGTTTTGACCAAGTTAAGGTGGTCAGACATACAAGTTTTTTATATTTTTTAAAAATTGTAATAAAAAAATCATAATTAATTATTTACTTGGAAAAAATTTACAAAAAATATGCATCACATCATGACATGAGTCCTCTACTTATATCTAAAATCTTATAAAAAAATATTATCATTTTATTGTGGTTCTAGGGTAGTGTGACAGACGCCTACTTCTTAATTTTTCCCTGAAAGTAAAGTACTACTGCATTGAAATTTCAAAATTTCACCAAATATATATTTTAAAAAAAATAAACCTAGTAGTTTAGAAACTACATTCAATTTTCTACATATTCTATTCTTGCATATTTTTGAAATAATATAGATAACTTATTCAAATTTTTACGTCAAGTTACCTAACTCTGATTTTTTTAAATTTTCATTGCCACTTAAGGGCTTCTTTTTTCCATGATGATCCTGCACATACCCTTGGCGTGGCCTTGATTACATGCTTTGGCTAGGTGAATTCTCTTGTAGCGAAGTCCATGAAATCCATTGTTAATGTATCTGTTGCCCCCTACTCCATCTTCTTGTGGAATAGTGGCCTAATCTTTTCTAGATCCAACTCTAAGGAAAGCATGCCATAGTCTGACATAAGCTTTAGGTAGTCTTAGTTGTCTGTCTTATGCTCTTTGACCCATTCGAGGTCCAGCTCAACCTCATGCAACTCTTTTTAGGATGTCCCTCCTGTGATCTAGGCCCATTTTCCATGTTTCCACCAGCCAGTGATCATCCTTGACGAGCACTAGTTCCTTCTCCCATGTCTTCTCAGTAATTTTGAGAATGGCCTCGATCTTCTAGGATAGGTGACTCTATATAGCTCGATGAACTAGTGACATATATTTTATGTGCCCTCTAGCTGCTTCTGTATGTCTCAAAATTTTTTGGTCATTCGGGTAGCATAGCTTATGCCCATGTCACCATTGTACAGTACCCATCGGAACCAATCTGTAATAGCCTTGGTCCAATTCTTCATTTTCTCCATCTTGGTGAGTTCTTCTTGGGAGAGAAATGAGGGTGCGGAAGATGTTATTGAGGCTTCTTCCTCCAAGGAAGTCCACTACTGAATATAGGTGGTGAGATCCACCACCTATACCTTTAGCTCCTCCTTAGAGGACTGATCCGTGTTCATCTATTGCATTATTGTGGCCACTAATCCTTGGAACTCATCAATTTTATGCTCTCTCATTGTAGGGCCTAAGTTGAAGGTAGAAATGTTATAACTAACCCCTTCTCCTTTGTTTGTCACTGGGGTAGCAATTTTCACTGTCCTTGACCTGTATGCATCAATTGTGATGTGGGAATGGACTCTTGGCTACTTTTATTTCTTCATCTTTTTTTGTGCTCTTTCTAGTATAGCTTCGAGTTAGGCCTTTGGATCAACGAGAGTTGGGTTTTTCTTTTACAACTGCTTCACTAACCAATCGGGCATTTGAGTTTCCCCTTTTGGGGATTCATGATCACCTTCCTCTCTCTACTCATGTTGGGGCCTTTTCTCTTCATAGCCTAGGGCTTCTCATTCTTCCCTTTCCTCTTCTTCATTGGAGTCTTTTGTATAGTCTTTTCCCTATCTGACTCAGTGATGGCTACATTCTCCTCAGCAATACTTTTTGTCTGAGGCATTCTTTTAGCTTCTTGCTCAAGCTCTACATGGTGTTCTGACTTGGGGCTCTTCTTTGGAGCATCTTCTTCCTTCTCTTCTTCTTCTTTCTCAGATGATACCTCTTCTTCTTGAATGGGGCCTTTGTCTTTCCCAACTAGTGGAGGCTCTTCAAGAACTTCCACGTTGACATCAGTGTCTTCTTTCTCTTCGGGAGGTTGCTTCTTAGATTCAACCTCTTCTCCTATATCCTTGAGATGTTGGGATAAATCATCTTCATGCTCTTGGTACGAGGTATCTATTATGTATTTAGCATTAAGAGCTACAATATCCTCCTCCGAAGATTCTGAATTTTCCTTATCGGTCACCACCTTATCCACACTCATGCTTATTCTTCCTTCAGGGTGCTCGAAATAATCATCCTTAAAGGGATCCTCAGGTTATTCCATTATTCCTTTGGTGGAATCCCTTTGTTGTTTCTCCATTTGTTCTTATATCTACATGGTAGCCTCCATTTTTTGTGGCTTTGTAGGTGGTGGAGGAATAGGAAAACCAACAGTAATTTGGGCCATCACCGTTTGGACGGTGGGGTTCATTATCACCCCAAAAAGCTCATGGGTATTCCTTGCATATACTTTGCAAATGCTTTTGGTAAGGTGAGAGGGGGCATAGTGGCAATGGAAATTGAAGGCATTTCAGTTGAAAGGGTTGGCAATGGAGGATGTAGTGAGGCAAACAACAATGGGGATGTTGTCACCAAAGGGGAATCCAATACCATAATTGGGGTCGTTGGTGACGTGGAAGCAAGGTGGACTAAAATTTCCATGGTGGGAGGAGAGGAAATAGGTAGTTCCTAAGATGCAAGAGGTGGAGGAGTGGCAATGGCAGTGGTAATGGCGGGAGCAAAGGTGGCAAGTGCTGATTGTGGTCACTCAGCCTCTTCTTTTCCCTCATGTTGTAGATCCTCTTTGATAGTTGGTATTTCACTAAATCCTCCTGAATTTTTCACCTTTTTCAAGGATTCTCCCTCTGTGGTCTTCCGTGTATAGACCTTATGCTTAGGTTGGCACTCAGATAGATCCTTTCTTTTCCTTGACCTTTTTTCTGGAGGGAATTTAGGAGTTTCTTCTATTGGGGCAGTAGCTCCCCCACTATCAATTTCACTTTTGAGCTTGTCCTTGAGCTCTCCATATGTTAGCATGGCTCCTTGCAGTTTGACCTGTGCAATTTGAGCATCTACCCACTTCCTTATTCTATTCTCCACAATCCTTTTTATAATGTCAATGTTATTGACCTCTTCTTCATTCCAATCTATTAGTGGCATCGGTAAATTGACCACGATATTGAATCTATCATCACGGATGGTGTCTTCCTCCTCTACAATCTGATCAGGCACTGAGAATAGGTTGATTAACCGCACAAACTGGTTCATCATCCACATGTAATGCCTCATTCTCACCTCCTTGTCATCTTTGTAGCTGGCCCATAAATCTTTTATGTGGGGAAAATGAGCATACTATTTTCTAACCCATTTCTTTAATTTGAACCATAGGGGTCCATTCTTAGTCGGGTTGTATGGAGGTCCAAATGGTACTCCACTATCTCTTTCTCTAAATATTCTACACACTCGGTGGTGGGGACAACATACATTCCTTGCTCGAAATTGAGGGGATATGAGATCCCTGCCTAGTGTTTATCACTTAGTAGAGTATGGGAATTTTGTAGCTGTTGGGAGACCTCTAATATAATCATCTGGTTGTTAGGGTACTAGGGTAGCTTGTAGGGTCTTTCAGAGAAACCCTTTGTTCTAATATACGTGAATTTTGAGAACTCGATGAAAAGGAACCTGAACCTCTGAAATGAATTCTCGAACATTATGTGAGACTCTTCTTTCAAAATCTCCTCCAAGGAGTCTGATGATATGCCCTAGATGAAGGCATCGTTCACCCTTTGATATTTTCTTTTGAATTTTTTGTAGTACAATTGTGGGTAGCAGTCATACACTTTCAGCTCTCCTCTCCTTGGGTTAGGGTTTGAGCCTTTGTATGGGAATGCCTCTACTAGTAGGTATACTAGGTAAGACATCATGTATAACTAAAATGTATTCTTTAAGGCCATAAACTATGCATGCATGTTGTCACTAATAATCTTGGCCTAGTGGAACTTTTTTTTTCCATGAATGATCTCCTCAATGAAATAAAACATCCATTCTTGGAAGAAGGCAACACCAGGGAGGACCATCACCCTATTTAATAGAGTGACCAGACCATGGTACTATTCATGGAAGTTGCTCTTGAAAAGATCTTGTAGCACTTTAGCAACACTACCCCTTTTCTCCTTCAACCAATGTTGGTTGATCAACTTCTTACATCCCAAGGGGTCCGCCTTCCACATATTCTCAACGTATTCCTTCTCAGTTTACTCCATGAGATTGAATGTAGGGATATGGAAAGTTTCACCTATAGATCGAGAAGATAGATCTACCAACACCCTACCCTTGTGATCTATAATCTTTCTATTGCAGCTATAGTAGCACTCTCTACATGCCATCACTAATTTTGTAGCTACAAGCGTAGGTGGGAAGCCAATTGCCTTGGCTAGGCCACTTTTCCTAATTTTTTGATCATTCTCAGATGTGGTGTTGCTTGTGATTCTTTGTCAAAATTCATCTATATATACATGCCCCAGGTTGGTGTATGATACTGAATCCCATGTAGAGGTAACTTTGGAGGTGATTTCCACCCCGTGGAACTGATACTTCATTTCCTTTTTCTCCTCTTTCCCTCTCAGTGCTTTGGCAAGATTCTTTCCTTTCTCCTTCTCTGTAGACTGCCTAGATGTGCCCATAGAAGATTTTGTAAATCTTGCAAGGAAAGATGTCATAAGCATGTTCATATGAAAATCAGGGAAGTGTTAGTAAAATCCTACAAAACAAGGGTTATATCTAGCAATTCATCTTAAAAAGATCATAAAATCCATCAACGTTCACCATTTGAGGCTCATTTGGGTAAAATTTAAGAATGTGGGTCTAGGGATGCAGTTTTCCCTAGGCTAGTAGCAGTCAGGAGGAGTTAGAAATAGAATGGTGTCAGGGTTATGGTGGCTCACAGAGGGCGACCATCTACACTCTGTATTCTGCATTAGAATTTTGGAGGTCAATGTCTTTGGTGAAGCATTTGACATGTTGGGAAATCCACCATGAAGTCTTTGGAGGCCTTCAATTGGCCATTTTTCTCATGCGGGTGTGAGGTATGTGAAGGTAGGGGCATTGTGGATATTTGCAGCTCTGCCATTGAGAAGTGGCAGTCACAAGGTGGAAACCTGTAATAGGAATCCTGAATAGCGGGCTCCATAGGTAGCTTGGACAGTCTAGCTCAACTCTCTTTGTTTTAGTCATTTGGGAGATTGCTGGAAGAGATGAGTGTAAGGCTTTCAAGTGAAGGTTGTTCAAGGACAACGAAGATGGGATGGAAACTCGCAGGAGGAAACCTGCACTAGCGAGTTTGTAAGACTCCTTGGCATTGATCATTTTGCCAGAAGAAACTTGAATGGCAGAGGAAGGCTTGGGCTTCGCAATGTGAGAGGAAGGCAATGCGCGACCATTTAGGAATGAAAACCAGATGAAATCACGTTGCAGGTGGTGGCTCACAAAGAAATGCCCACAATGCATTTAAACTTAGTTATTTTTGTGCTAAAGGGCTTGAAAAGAAATGTTGGGGGCGAAGTCCACAAGGTGGGTCAACGAGGTCCTCAGGCTGCTTTGAATGATGATGACCATGGCGGGATAGTCCATGGAAAAACCCCCATAAGGTTTGACTCATGAGAAGAGTTTAGACTTAACATTTTCCTCCAAAAGCTCAAGGTGGTGTAGGGGAATGTGGGGTCTACAAGGTACAAAGGAACAAGGGTTTGGCTGCTGATACAAAGGCATTCAAAATGATGGTGGAAATGGGACATTGACCCACACTTAATAATCCATAGACTAAGATTTTTCTTCTAGGTGCACGACAACATCAAACTCGGCAGAACCCATGATGCCAGTAGCAAGAAAGGGATGGCCATTTAGAAATGGTGACAAGACAAGGGTCACCCACACGCGGTGGCCCACAATGGAAGATCTGCATGGGTTTTAGCTTTCCACTTTTCACTTAAGTTTTTCTCCATTTGAATTCTCTAGGGTGGCAATGGGATGGAATCTACTCACATGCAGAGGTTTGCAAAGGTGGATTTGCATGGCTGCAGAGTTTAATTTTTTTCATTTGAAGTTCATCTCAGGCGGCAGTGACGAAGGGCTTGCAGATCGCAAGGGTTTCACTACTTTGGTGAAGAATAGTAGTGGGGAGGTAAAGTTCCGCATGACCCTTTCAGGTCGTGTTTGAATGAATTTTGAGGATTCGTTAAATGGATTCACATGGAACTTTGTGATTAACTGGCCATTGGGAGAGATTTCTAGGATTTCTTCAAGAGTTTCAATTAAAATTATAAACTTTAATGAAAAGGACGTTTCATGTTGGCGGTGGTAGACATACCTGTAGATCCTAAAGAAATCGATAGGGCCAAGCTTGAGATCTTCTAGGAGGCCGTGCAGGAATGGAGGTGGTGATGGGGTATGTTCAAGATCATTATGGAAAAAACAGGCCCGTAAGTGGCAAAAAATTAAAAAAATTAGAGTTAGGCAACTTGAAGTAAAAATTTGAATAAGTTATCTATATTATTTCAAAAATATGTAAGAATAGAATTTCTAGAAAATTGAATGTAGTTTCTAAACTACTAGGTTTATTTTTAAAAATAATAATATTTGGTGAAATTTGAAATTTCAATGTAATTATAAAATTTCAGGGAAAAAAAAATAAGGTGTCGTCGACTACCCTAACCACAATAAAATGATAATATTTTTTTATAATATTTTAGATATAAGTAGAGGACTCATGTCCCAATGTGATACATACTTTTTTTAAATTTTTTTCCAAGTAAATAATTAATTATGAATTTTTTATTACAACTTTTAAAAAATAAAAATACTCGTATGTCTAACCACCTTAACTTGGTCAAAACTTCATGGAATTCATTTTTTTTTTTATATTCCTATAATATGTGAAGCATAGAATATGACACATGTTTTAGATTTAAAAAATATGATACTGTTTGAAAGCTATAGATGTTTTTCAATCAGCCTATCAATTAGTACTTTAGTTGTAATTCAAATAGAAAATAAATAATAATTATTTATTAAATTCAAAGTAAAGAATAATTTATATTGGTGGAAAGCTGAAAATCTCCTTTAAAAACCCTTTTCATTTCATTAATTTTGGGTAAAAAAATATTTGTTAGCCACATACCCTAAAAAAACCCATCATATTGCCACTTTTTGGCCCAACATGATCCTACACATACCCAATGCTTGTTTCGAGCTCTGAAAAATTATGAACTGGCAGGGTGAAAATGATAGATCAGTCTACCTATTTATAACAAAAAATTCATTTATTACCCTCATTAATGCTCATATGGTGGTCGAAAGGGTAGCTGAGTGTGGATTTCAAAAGAGCCAGTAGTGGGAAAGTCGGAACCTGCAAGGCGGGAGGAACCCCAGGGATTGCCATTTGACGATCGACAATAGAGGGTAGCCATGAGGAATGCATGACCTGCCATGTGGGTGGACATCTCATGTCAACCTTCGATGAGATGACGAAGGGAAGGAAACGATGTGCAAGGGGAAACCTGCAAGGGCGGTCCCACACGAGCCGAATGACACCAATTTGAAAATTAAGGGAAAAATGCCAAGGAAATCCCACAAAAGCCAAGGACTTGGAAATTTATTTGGTGGTGAACTTTGGTCAACTAAGGATGATGAATTTGGGACTCCTTGACCACCTAGAACTCAAAAAATTAGGGGCACACTAAATGAGGCACGACCTAGTGAAGGCGAAAAGAGACAGAGTTTCCCCATTATGAATGGGGTGTGTGTGCTATAGGCACAGTAGACACCAAGTCACACTCCAATGATGGAAAAAGTGTAATAAGAAGTGAAGTGTGATCACAAAGTGTGTAGAAGTGTGTAATTCCTCTTTAGATCCTAGAGGTAGGAATCTTGTCAAGATGACAACATGCCATGCAAAATTCCATGCACCACATTAGCATCCCTAACAAAAATCCCCTCACTGACATTATAGATAACCACTAAGTGGGTGGAATAGGAATGGATGAAGTGCAAATACATTGTCGGATTTAATTTTTCTAAGGTGGGGGGATGCAAACATGGAATTTGCAACTGGTGAAAATTCACTCCATTACATTTTCCCCCCACTTTAGCAAGCATACGTTCTACCAAATGTGTGGTAAAGAAGATCGAAATAGTTTAGAAACGTATACCTAAACTATCGAGGAAGTAGACCGCAATCTAATCCAACCGAAAGCACATGAAGAAAAACTGGTTCCATAGGTCCTTGGAACCAAGGAGAGTTTAACAAAATGCATCGTAGATCGTAGACCTATGGACGCTAAACAGAAGGATCTATAGATCTTCAGAGCTACAAAGTTGAACAAAGAGATCCTATAGGATGTAAGTGCTTCACAGGTCCTCAGAATTGCAAAGGAGGCACCTCCAAGTACTCAGTCCTAAAGGAAGCCAAAAGTGAGAGACTCTAGTGAGTTGGATTGGAAAATAGCTTCACAAGCACACCTGCAAAGCAACATGTTAATTTGTAGACAAAACATGTTAGATAAAAAAAAAAGCAGTCATGAAAATTGTTAACAATTGAAGGAAGAGCTTTCAAAGGGCTCACTCAGGAACCCTTCAAAAGAAAAAGAGGTCCACTCAAGGGATGCTCAGTTTGAAAACGAAATAGCTTTTTTGAAAAGAGATGGATTTTTTTTCCAATGATTCTAGCATCAAGTATTCCTTCTAAAATATTCATTTCATCAAGGAATTAAAAAGAAAGAATTTCCCCTCGCAAGGGAAAGTACGAATTCTATCTTATGAATCTAAGATGAAAGAAAAAATTGTCTAAGAATTCATGTTAAAGAATGTAATTTTTTTTAAATATTTTGAAAAAAAGGTAGATATTTTCAAGAAGGGATTCGTTGGACATTAAATGCACCTTTTGAAAATCAAAGTAGTATGATAGTGTGTGCTAAGCACAAAGGCACGTGACATCCTAAGGAGAGAAAAAAAAGAATAAAAGTGATGTTGTGGATCGTAGAACATGATGAGATGTAACCATGGTAATGTTGTTGCACACACAAGGGACAACACATGAGCACCACAACATCACAAAGTAATCAATAAATATAGATAAATAGATATAATAATATATAAATGAACTATCATCAGCCCCCTACTATATCATACCATGTGAAGAAGAGCATGTGAAAAGAAAGTAAAAATAAAAAATTGGGTCAACATGGAAGGGAGGCCTAAATGCCCCCAACACTTTGGATCGTCCCCAATTATTGTCAAAATTCAAGGTACGACAAAGAGAATAGTGATGGGACAAATAGAGGAAGTTTTACGACACATAAACACTCTTGTATCCAAGCACCTACGAGGGTGACAAGTGTCATCTAGGAACATATAAAAAAACCATAGGGGAACATAATACACACACAATCTAATCTACAGATAAAGAAGAGGCACTCCCTAGTCCTCATCAACCAAGAGGTCGTTATTCTCCCAATATAGATTTGTGTAAGGGGAGGGTACATGAGTCTATAGGGGTGAAATATCAGGGGGGTACCTTACAATCCTCTTGCAACAAGAGCCAAGGAATATGTCCCCTTGAGGTCTTCTCCACTCAATTCCTGTGAGGTGAACATCAACAATTTCATAAAGATCACCAATAGGGATGGGACATTGTATACAAAATTGAACATGCACTTTATTAGAGTTCCATGTGTCAACTCAACAAGAAATGGAGGTGGCACCCGAGATCCACTTATAGCCTCACTAAAATATTTGAGAGTAGTGACGAACTTCAGGGATGCTAGGGCTTCCTCCATCACTAAGACACCAAAAGACAATGCAAAACCACCCAAGTTCGAAGAAGGTGAATCCTTCTTTTGACCCCCATTGCTAGTAGTGTCATCCTCCATATTTGTCTTCATCAAATGATGTTAGATCCCCAAAAATGAAGTAGAGAGCATGAAATAAGAGGAGAAAACCACAATGAACACCATTGAGGTATTTGGCATGTCCACGAGTTTTGAGAAGGGATGGATGTCTAGAAGGCACATCAGAAGGGGGGGCTCAACTAAAGGAGCAATGAATACCAGCACCCTATTTAGGGGAGGATCATTCATGCTCATAGGGGAGCTAGGAGCAAGACTGAGGGGGAGGGAACTGAAGCAGAAAGAGTAGAAGAGGACACAACAAGAGATTCCAACATGAGAGCTACTAGTTCCTCTTCCTTCTTCTGCAAGGCAACCTGCTCAATGGCTAGAGCCTTCCTTTGACACTTTCGCTCATGTGTAAGGTAGTTTCTATGATTCTAGGAGTTGGAGGCTACATCCTAAGAAGGGATAGAAGACTCTTATTCAGCCATCAGAGTATCCATCATAGCCGCTTTCGATGGAAGCAGAGACTCCTGAATGAGAACATGAGAAAGAGATGGAGAAGATGATGCAAAAAAAGCGGGAGGATCAAGCTTGAGGGCCTCAGCAATGGGCCTCTTCCCATTCACTACCTTAAAGGTAGGAGCAGTAGGAGGCTACATAAGTCGAGATATAGAATATGCTCTATGGGGACCTTTCCCCTTACCATACAAAATGGATTGAGCCACTGTGGGTAAGACAAGAAGTTTAAACACTAGATGGTTGGGCTTTTGCCAAGTAGGCACCATCAGACTCCCCAAAAAATGCATGAGTGAAAGTTGATGGTGGCACAACAAGGTGAGAGGAAGAAACAGATGGGATAGTAGAGGAAGAAGAAGAGGATCCCTGAGTGCGGGTAGGATTTCCCTTCCCCTTTCAAGAGGAAGAGGAAACTTGTTATCATGTTGCAGGGTGGGTCATTTTTGACTACCCCTTGCCCCTAGTCTTATACTTAATGTAATTCTAATAAAGTAGGTCCATTATATGAGGAAGCAAACCAATTGGTGTGAGCCAAAAATGATCCAAGGAATAACCCCCATGGGATACCAATATTTGGTTGATACATAGTGTCATGCATGACATGCACACACCTTCGTGAGAGAATTTTTGGCATTTATGAATTATGGAGGAGATCCCGTTCATGGAAGCTAGCCAAGGGATGTCCAACTTCACCCTAAAATATTAGATTCTGGAATGAAATTGAAAGTAGTATCCACAACCCTAGGTCCCACTAGGATGGAAATATTTATAGAGACATATAGAGCAAGAGAGAGGCCATCATATGTATGTATAGTATTTTTTTTCTTCTCATATTCCTCCCTCTGTAATGAATTTAGCCACAGGGTCTCCTCTGTAATAACATTCACCCAAATCATGGGGTCAACTAGGACTCTTGTCATAATGTTTCTATTGAGGTGAGTGAGAATGTAGAGGGGAGAGGCTCTTTTATTCATGTGTAAGTCCTACGAGGTGAAATTCACATGTGGTGAGCAAGTCACAGGTTGAGGGGGTGGACTAGGAGTAAAAGATACCAAATTTATGTATATTGAGGCCTTAGAAGAAGCATATGAAGGATCAATAATTAAGTTTGTAGAGTGAGACAAAAATAGGTCTATATATATCTTCAACTTGCTATTCACCTTAGCTACTGACTTATTTGCATTTTGATTCTTACCATCGAGACAAATGGTATTATCATCAATGTGATCTTGTATCTCATGACACATGTGCATGCATCATTCAATATCATTCCCATGGACATGATGGTACTAGCAGAATGCATTTCTATCATACAAGTCAGGATAAGGCTCTCTTAGAGTTCAAGGATCTTCTAATGTTATAATCTTCTCCTTCAACAACTTCTGTAGAATAGAAGAGTAAGATTTAGATAGTTTAGTAAACTATCTATTGCACTTGAGGCCTCGATCATTAGTCATGCTGACTACATTCAAAACATATCTTCCCTTTCCTAAGATTGATACTATAGATTTTCCTTTGGAATGGGAGTGCGAGGAGGATCCCCCAAACTAAACAACAATCTACTGGTACTCCCACAACATAGCACATAGATGTGCAAAATAAGGGTATTTCATCAAGGAAAATTTCTCCTACCAAGATTGCTACAAGTTTCCTATGAACTCCTTTTGTACATCTGAATCAAGTAGCTAGTAAGAGACTTTTTAAGAGAGCGCTTGGTATCACACCATAAAGTTAGTGATCTTGTGCTCTCTCTACTTACATCAGACAAGATTTAAGAAGGTCATCTTTGCACTGATGTTAGCCTAAAATTGTAGAAAAAACTAATTGACAAGTTGGTCAAATGAAAATATAGAATTGTTAGGCAAGGAATAGTACCACTTGAGCATTGTATCCTTGAGAGATCGAGGAAAGAGTTTTTCCATCAAAGCATTGTGGTGAAAGAAATATGTACACATTGCATTAAAAGTTGACACATGTGTCTATCGATCTCCTTTACCACCATACTTCTCAAACTTAGGAATTTCCATTCCTTGAGGGAATGGACTGTTCAAAATCGTTACCAATAAAGGGATATGTCAAAAGAAGGGTTGAAAGATAGGCTGGGTAGAGGCTTGAGATAGATTCACCAACAGGTTTTGCATTTAGCCCATATTTTGTAGGAGAGCATTCAAAATAGGGTCAAAAGATGTCAAAGGACTAGTGGAACCTCCCCTAGAACCACCTTTGGAGCCACCATTGTAACCTTCGCCAAAACCACCACCAGGGCCACCAATGTGACCTCCACTAGAGCCACCACCAAAGCCACCACAATGACCACCATCAAAGCCATCACCAGACATATGAGAACCACTAGCCCCCATTCCACCAGAAATTCTAGCACCAAAAGCAAGGTTGCCCCTAAGAGGAAGGAATTCAAACCCTAGAGGTATCCTACTTACTTTGATAGTAGGGGGTGGATTAGGAGTGAAGATGTTAACAAAATGACAAAAAATATAATTAATACCTTCTTGCAATAATCCATTGGTTGAAAGTGGTATACCCAAACGTGGAAGTGATAAAGTATAGGGAATTAGCACTGACTTGCATAAAAATAGAAACTAATAATTTTCCTAAAAAATAAAGAAAAACATAAAAACATCTAGGGAAAAAATAATCAAAATGGTAGGAAACAAGTTATCTTAACAAAAAAAAACTAAATAAAACTCAAATAGAAAATGATGGAAAATAAAAGTGAAGATTGAAGCACTAATATGGTGATGGAGATGATAGTCCCCATATTAAATTGTGTTGAATAACATGACCTACAAGGGGAGGCTATATTTCCTACAAAAAAAAAAGTTAAAAACATGAAAAAGGGAAAATAAACAAATAAAAATAAATTCAATAACACATGTGCACAAAGAAAGAAACTTACAAAATAAGAGAAATAAATGAAAGAGTTAAAAATTCTAAGAACTAGTAAGTAGTGCACAAGTGTTAAACAACACAAGTGCTAAAGTAGAGATGGAAGTGTCATTCCCAAGGTGGAAGCACTAAAATACAAGATGAAATTGTCATTCTAGAACTTGGTATGTGAGAAATCAAAACAAAAATGATGAAGGAGCATCCAAGGTGTAAGAGTAATCTTGCATCACCCAAATGTGGGCTAATGTTGTGTGGAAAATAAGTATTTTTAATTTTTAAAATATATAATTTTTTATGTGGATTTATAATTGTAAATTTGGAGGAAATTTACTCTGGTAAATGTTTTAAAGGCATCTCAAGAGGAATATTCTTGCATAGGCGTCCATTTCTTGGTGGGGACCACTTTCTATGTATGTCCTTGCATGCTGATTGCATGATCTTTCATGTTTGGGAACCCAAGCTTTCATGTTGGTGCATGTTATTTCATGGATCTATTGGAGTCATCGAAGAATAATGAAGCACACCAAACTGAACAAATTTGATTGGCCATGGTGTAAGTGCCCTTGTGAAGGCCATGTGAGCATTTGATAATTTTTAATATTTTATGAATTATCCTCAAAAGGGGTGTGGGTTTTCCAAGGTGGTATTGGTATATTGTTTGGGGATACCATATTGGTATTCTCATTCTAAATGTCTATATATTGTAGCCTTGTGTTAGTAAGAAGTTGGCTTGGAGTAGTTATAGTTTTGCATAATAGGATGATGTCGGATTTTCAAGAGGATTATGAGTCCAAATATTTATAGTTTATGTAATCAATAATCCCATTGTAATGTTATAATCTCGTTTTATTTTAGAGATAATATAAAATATTCTTTCCATCTTCCATTTTTTTGTGCAATTTGTTGTTGTGGTTGCGAGTTTTAGATTTGTAAGAGGATCATTTTCCAAATTTATGGAGAAGGAGATTGAGGTGTAGTTCTTGGAGAGGAGTTCAAAACTCCATGTTTTTAGTTTTGAAGATGTTGCAATAGTAAAAAGTTTTGAGAGTCAAAGGTCTATTGATGTTGACTTTTCCTATTGAAGGTTGCAAATTATAGGAGCAAAAAATTGTGAAAGAAGATTTGTTGAAGGAGACCATTCTTGTGATTGATTTTTTCTATCATAAATTAATTCTATATATTAGTTTTGAAATGTATTTGATCAGTACTCATTGTTATAAAAAAAAATTATTTCATATTTACTTTATTATGTAATTTCATGAGATTTCAGTATGAGAAACTAAGACACTTCTTGCAACTTTTTGGTGTCATTTCAAGAAATTATTGAGAGGCATGTGTATTGTAGTGAATTTGTGAATGAAGGCTGATTTTCCCTTATATCAAAAACTCAAACAACTCATTAGTTATAGGGAGGTGGCCACATTGAGCTTGCCAAAATGAAGTCAAGGAATTAAGAAATATAACTTAGGCTCTCAATTTTCTCCATTGGGAGTCAACTAGTATTTCTCCATTTCTAGGGTGGGGGACCCTCTCCATTCTCCATAAAATTGGAGATAGCCCTTAGATGATCCCAATCAAAACTTTTAAGATAAATGAATGATGGTTCAAGAAGAAAGATTCATCCAAGATTGAAAAATCTTAGGGGAAAATAATATTGAGGTCACATAACAAGAAGGTTTAAACCCAATATTAGGCTTATATTTTTTTATAAAATTCCTTTAAATTTTAGTTGCATTTTCCACCACAATGCCATATTTAAAGCCTTGCATAGCACATACAATGATCATTTTCATTCATTTTCCTCAATCTCTTAGCTACATTTCTATTCCTTCACTAATCATGCAAATAAGAAGACATTAGTTTAGAGGATCTGAACTAACAATGAGAACCTAACAAATGTCATCATCATGTAATTTCATCCTAACACTTCATCATTAAGCTATGATCCCTTATTCTACACTCATTAATTCATTAAAACCACACAATGGGAAACCTTACATGCTTAATCGATGTTGTGTGTATTGTGTATTTTAATAAATAAAATATACTTTGGTTGTTCAAAAAGAGAAATGTTTCTTTAATATAGAAAAAAATAGAAGAAAATTTTAAAGTTATTGTTGTATTATTTGTTAGAAAAAATGAGCGATTCATTAAAATAATAGTGGATGCTATATTAAAATTTTATATACAATAAATTTTGATGCTACTAACATAGATATCTTGAACATGTTAATCTCAAGGTACTTATCTATCATAAATAACTATTTCAATACAAATACCCTAATACTAATATCTCTCCACATCTTTTAAATAAATATATTTAAGATATCTAAATTAATCTAAATTCATGTAATATGCAATTCAACTATATCAATTATTATTATTCAGTTATTATTGTTCTTTAGACCATATAATTTTTTTTTAAAAATTACAAAATGAATACTAATTAGGTCGAGAGGCATATTACAATGGCATACTCATATCAATGAGTATGTGTACACTTTTATTCTCAACATTTAAATTGATGTCTACTAATCCGTCACAAAGTAAAGTATTAATCAATAGATTTATGCTTTTAAATTAGACATACTATGGAAATTTCCTTGTTTTACCTTTGGTTTCTTAGCGGTTCAATGCCTATGGCATCTTATCCTTACCTTTTTTTTTCTACTTTCCTTTATTGAGCTTTATTTTTTCAAAAAGGATAATTATCGATGTATTTTATATATATTAATATTTAATATATTTTGTAGGTAAATTTTCATTTAAAATATTATTAGATAGATATTGAATTTTCTAAACAAACTAATTATATATAAATTCAAAATGTATAATATTATTAGTTTATATAATAAGTTAGAGACTATGAATCATATAAAAATTAAATTATAATTCAAATTAAAAAAAGGGTGTTAACAAATTTGAATTGACAAGTTAAAGACCAAGTATTTTAAAAATAAAAATAAAAATCAATAATTATTAAGCTTATAAAGCAGAGAATGTACCAAAAACAAAGTTAGCAAAAGAGGTCGAACAAGCTGCTACAACAGACAACCATCAACCTGAGGGAATGTACCTCACAGCAGTTAGAAAAAAAATTCATAGAAATTAGTACTGTTGTATTCAATCAGAAAAATAGCAGTAAATGATTTCCTTCCCAAAAGCCTTTAATGGCAGTGAAAGATTTCCTTCCCAAGAGTCTCTTCTGGACAGGAAACAAACATATACAGCTGCATACAATAAAATTCCCAGCAGAATAGAACAACAATAAAAGACAAATCAGAGATACAAATAGGAAAATTTCAAAGGTAGATAAGATAAACAATAATAAAACAAATGAAGTCATATAATTTGGATATGAGAACAAACAGGAATGTACCTCTCAATTCAGATCCTCCTTCACATAATCCATAAATATTCTACTCACATGCGTGTGAGCTGCAAAAACTCTTCATGATATATAAATATTTTACTCACAACTATACCTATAGTTGTGTGCAATATTGGACTACATCAACTCAATAATCCATGCCCACTATTGGTAGACGCTCAACCAGCAAGTGGCTTCAGTGGGTTCACGGGCTTCAATCACACCAATATTGTATGCTACTATTAGAAATTTAAATATGCTACTATATGCCAATGTTGGAAACATAAATACAATCATTGTATTCTAATATTAAAAATTTAGGTACAATACATTATATTAGAGATTTCAATATATTCTCTTCACTTTCTTGTCATAAGAATGAAAATAATAGCAAGGCAGATTGGATAGGCATGGATATTGACATTGACCTGTGAGAAATAGTGAGTGTTACTTGAGGGACTTTTTCTGATGAGCAGAGTTGATTTTGAGAATGATAATGTTGTTTATGTGGATGATGTTAGAGATTTGTCAGGTGTTGAGTGGGATAGTTTTCAAGATCTTTAGTTCGATATTGATGTTGTTTTTTTAATTTAATTTTATGTATAATTTTGGTGGACAAGATCTCTAGTTTGATATTGGTGGACAAGATTTTTGACTTGATACTTGTGTTGTTCTTATAATTTAATTTTATACGTATATTTTTTATGGGAAAGATACCTCACTTAGTAGTCGTGTTGTTTTTGCAATTTAATTTTATGTGTTATTTTGATGGTCAAGATTTTTGACTTTATATTGTTGACTTTGTATTTCAATCTTACGTATAATTTTGGTGGACAAGATACCTACTTAATATTGGTGTTATCCTTGTTGTTTAATTTTATGTATAATTTTGATGGGCAAGATTCTTCACTCAGTACTTGTGTTGTCCTTGTAATTTAATTTTATGTATAGTTTTGATGGGAAAAATGGCTAACTTAATATTGATGTTGTCTTTGTAATTTAATTTTATATACTTATGTTGACTCTTATTTCCCTTATGAAACTATAGTCTTACTGAATTTATGACTTTTTTCTCTTTAAAACAATGTATTTGAACATTTTATCTATTCTTTTACTTTGAAATGTACTCCCATACCATCTCTTTTTATAAAATTTAATTGTAAACTAACTATTTGTTTTAATTATATAGACCTTTATATTATAAAAATATTTTGTTTTAATTATATATCTTTTAAATAAATAGTTAGACTTAAAATATTCCCATAGGTGTTGAATTCAATTAAAAATAAGGATAGCTCTATTGAACACGGGAGGGAATCTATAAGACATTTCTTGAGTATTTGAGAAGTATAGAATAATTATACCTTTTTTCAAATGATATTCCTAACATAGGACACAACCCTGACTAGTTATCCTTCTTTTTTATTGGTTCACATGCATCGTATTCATTTTTTCTTAAATGACACATACAATACCTTGTTTGGAGAGAAATGATGCCCATCTAGTTGAATGCTCAAATCTTCTTTTCAACCTTTACATTATGCCAACAAACGAGTGGATGTTTTGACAGATCTCTACATAAACATTCTAATTTTACAAGTTTCGTGTACAGGACATTCGTTTTATTACAAAATGAGTGATAGGAAAGTAGGACCAAATCATAGAAGGAATGATTTTTTAAGTGAATAAGGGCTAAGTTGCAACAACAATTCAAGTGTCAAGTTCAAGTTTTTCAATAAATGGATATAATAAAAATAACAAATGAATTACAAGGTCAACAAATTTTTATACAATAATTTATAGAGTGAATTATCAATTCAACTATTCAATTATTAAAATGGATTTAAAAAAGTGGTTATGGAGTTACATTTCAATCTATATGGTAATACAAGCTCATATTATTTTAATGTTTTTAATAAAATGAATATATCTATATATATATATATATTGAAAATTGTGGAATCTCATGTCTTATAGATCGGTTTCTCAATCTCTACTATGCTACTCAAGTAGACAAAATTTCATTGGGACATCCCTATTTAGAATCTCTTCTCTCCCAAGCTTTCACTATCTAGTTTTTAATTATCACATAAATGATAAAATTTAAAATAGTGTTTATAATTATATAATATTGTAATGGTAAAATGTGCATATGTATGTCATTTTCCTTCTAATTTTGTATTTATTTTAAGGAGATTGTTGTGATGTATTAATATATTGATAAACGATATAACTTTCTACTAAGTACTCTTGGTGCTATGCCACTTATATATCCCTTACCCATTCCTCTACATTTATCTCTTACTGTATCAAAATATACAAATATTCAAATATATTTGCTATGTCTATATATTTATTATTTATATATTCCATGTACTAGTCCTCTTTATATCGTATATCAAGTCTATGATCATGGGGTTGACCCTATGGTATTGGACTTGACCATTTTAAATCCAAAATTTGAAATTTGAAATTTCACTAACACCTATCAATTATTTTCCCTCCAAGGGTTGACTAAGCACATATTTATATGCTTTATTGATATTTATTTATATTTAAATGTATTCAATGTGTTTATTTTAGACATCAAATTATCATATCACATCCCAACATTACATATAAGTTACATTACAAGACTTTAATTGGTGAAATAAAAGGAATCTAGATCTACACAATCATCCTAGGAGCATATTCATGACTAAAACTCAGTATTTGGGGGTTGACCAAAGAGAGAACATCCCCTTTTGAGTCCAATAACAACCCTTAAAATATGTTCTTAAATTTGATGAATCAACAAAACCTATATTCAAGACATTGGGAATAATAGTATACTAGGTTAGTTTTTGCTTAGCAAGGAAGGATTTTTAACTTGGCATGTTTCAAGTGAGGCTATAAGGACCTCATACCTAGTGTGTACACACAATATCAACATGAATCATTCAAAACCACGAACACAACAACCCAACAAGGGCAGAGAGGGTGAGAGCCCATGAGCACACTAGCCTATTAGGGGTCTAGAGCACTAAGTCACTTGGCATGAATGCCAACAACATCATTGTTATGGTTGAAATTGGTGAGCACATTGGATCAATGAGGACACAAGATCTGTGATCACAATAGCCTAACAAAGATTTGAAACTTGATGTCCACAACAACGACACCACCATTGAACCGTCATACTATAAGATGAACCTTAAAATTAATACTAATTTTTAAAAATATTTTCATTTAATCTATTATTAGAAAGATGTTGATATTTATAAACAAGTTAATTATATATAAATTAAAAATATATAATATTATTAATTTATATAATAAATTAGAAACTATAAATTGAAAATTAAACTTTAACATAAAAATGTGTTAAAAATTTTGAATTGGCAAGGAAGACCTAGTATTTAAAAAATAAATAAATATATTAAGCTTTATAAAGCAGAGAATGCACCATAAACAAAGTTTGCAAAAGAAGTTGAACAAGCTGCTACGGCAGACAGCCATCAACCCGAAGGAATGTACCTTACTGCAGTTAAAGAAAGCAACCATATTAGTACTGGCAGTAAATGATTTCCTTCCCAAAAGTCTTTACTGGCAGTAAAAGATTTCCTTCCCAGGAGTCTCTGCTGGAGAGGAAACAAACGTATACGTTTGCTTATTGGAAAGTTCCCAACAGAAGAAAACAGAAGTAAAAGACAAATCAGAGTAAGAGATAGGATAGTTTCAAAGGTGGGTAAGATAATCAATAATGAAAGGTATGAAATCACAGAATTTTGATATGAGAACAAATATATCCTTCTCATATATAAATATCCTCTCAATTGCGTGTGGGCTCCAAAACTCTTCATGATATATAAATATTTTACTCACAACTATACGTATAATTGTGTGCAATATTGGGCTACTTCAACTCAATAATACATACCAACCCCAGCAAGTGGGGTCATGGGCTTCAATCACACCAATATTGTATACTACTAGTATTAGAAATTTAAATATGGTACTATATGCCAATGTTGGAAACATAATTGAAATTATTGTATTCTAATATTAAAAATTTAGATACAATACTGTTTGCTAATATTAGAGACTTCAATATATTCTCTTCACTTTGCTTGTCATAAGAATGAAAATAATAGCAAGGCAGATAGGATATGGATAAGCATAGATATTGACATGGATATAGAAATAGTGAGCGTTACTTGAGGGACTTTTTCTGATCAGGAGTGTTCATTTTGAGGATGGTAAAGCTGTTTATGTGGATGATGTCAAAGATTTGTCAGGTGTTGAATGGGACAGTTTTGATGGGCAAGATCTTAGCTCGATATTGGTGTTGTTTTCCTAATTTAATTTTATGTATAATTTTGGTGGGCAAGATCTCTAATTCGATATTGGTTATCTTTGCAATTTATTTTATGTATGATATTGGTGGGCAAGATTATTGAATTCATACCGGTTGTTCTTGTAATTTAAAATTTTATGTACACTTTTGATGGGCAAGATACCTAATTTAGTACTCATGTTCTTGTAATTTAATTTTATGTCTAATTTTGATGGTCAAGATTCTTGACTTAATACTGTTGTCCTTGTACTTTAATTTTACGTACAATTTTGGTGGACAAGATACCTACTTAATATTGGTATTGTCCTTGTAATTTAATTTTATGTATAATTTTGATGGGAAAGATTCTTGACTTAATACTGGTGTTATCATTGTAATCTAATTTTATGTATAGTTTTGATGGACAAGATGATTGACTTAACATAGATGTTGTCTTTGTAATTTAATTTTATATACTTATGTTGACTTCTATTTCTGTTATGAAACTATAGACTTAATTTATGACTTTTTTCTCTTTAAAACCATGTATTTTATTTTTCTATTTTTTTACCTTGAAATGTACTCTCATACCGTCTATGTTTATAAAATTTAATTGTAAACTAATTATTTCTTTTAATTATATACCTTGATATTATAAAAATAATTTATTTTAATTATATATTTTTAAAATAAATAATTAGACTCAAAATATTCTCATACATGTTGAATTCAATTGAAAATAGTGATAGCTACGTGTAACAAGGGAGGCAATCTATAATATATTCCTTGATTGTTTGAGAAGTATAGAATAATTATACTTTTGACCAAATGATATTCCTAACCTATGACACAATATTGACTAGTTATCCATGTTTTTTCTTGGTTTACATGCATCATATTAATTTTGTCTCAAATGTCACATTCAATACCTCATTTGGAGAGAAATGATGCTCATCCATCTAAACTAGTTAAATTCTTGAATCTTCTTTTCAACCTTTACATCATGCCAACAAACAAGTAGACATTTTTTGCAAAGCTCTACATAAAAATTCTACTTTTACAAGTTTTGTGTAAGACGTATTGGTTTTATTAAGAAATGAGTGATAGGAAAGAAGGACCAACTCGTGGAAGGAATGATTTTTTAAGTTAATAAGAGATAAGTTGCAACAAAAATTCAAGAGTCAAGTTCAAGTTTTGAGTAAATGTATATAATAAAAAAGAAAATGAATTACAAGGTCAACAAACTATTATACAATCATTTATAGAGTGAATTATCAATTCAACTATTCAATTATTAAAGTGGATTAAGAGAAGTGGTTATATAGCTAAATTGCAGTATATATGGTAATACAAGATCATATTATCTTAACATTTTTAATAAAAATTAAAAAATAAATATGAAAATTTAAAAAATTAAAACTAATAAAAATAAGTATTTTATTGAAGAAATGAAAAGAAATTTGAAAATTGTGGAATCTCATGTCTTATAGATCAATTTTTCAATCTCTATTATGTTACTAAATTAGAAAAAAAATCATTGTGCCTTCCCTCTTTAGAATCTCTTCTCTCCCAAGCTTTCACTATTTGGTTTTTAACTATCACATAGATAATTATAAAATTTAGAATAATGTTTATTATTATATATTATTGTAAAGGTAAAATATGCATATGTATATAATTTTCCTTCTAATTTTGTATTTATTTTAAGGAGAGCATTGTGATGCATTAATATAATGATAAATGATATAAATTTCTATAAAGTACTCTTGATGTTATGCCACTTATATATCCCTTACACATTCTTGTATATTTATCTCCTAATCTATCAATATATACAAATATTCAAATATATGTGCTATTTCTATACATTTGTTATTTATATATTTCATGCACTAGTTGTCACCTCTATTTGTCCCCTTTTATATCCTATATCAAGTGTATGGTCATGGGGTTGACCCTATGGTATTGGAATTGACCCTTTTAAATCTACAACTTAAAATTTAAAATTTCACGAAGACCTATTAATTATTTTTCCTCCAAGGGTTGACTAAACACATATTTGTATGATTTATTGTTATTTATTTGTATTTAAATGTATTCAATGCATTTATTTTAGACATTCAAGTATCACATCACATCCCAATATTACACATAAGTTGCATTAAAACACTTTAATTGGTAAAATAAAAGGAATACAAATTTACACAATCATCCTAGGGAATAACATAGTAGCCAAATTAGCCAAAAAAATATTGCCAAAACGTTGCCTATTCCACTTCTTGAGCTCAGATATTTCACATATTGCAATCTTTTGACAAAAATAATACATCACCATGCCATAGGTAGGGCTACCTCTACTCCACCAGTCAATCATAATATCCCATAGCCGAGGGTCTCACAACCATATAATCTTAATTTTAAAGGACAAATTCTTTGAGATCCCCCTCAAGGAAGCAAATAATTTGATAGTCTAGTTATTAGACCCATTCAATTCAAATCCTTAGAGATGGAAGCCCAATTTTCCTCAAGTTGGAAGCTAGACACCAAAAACCTATCCAGTCTCTTTGAGTTAGATTCCTTACCACATCTCCTATTACTCCAAGTAAACAAACCATTATTAGGATTTATATCAACCTATTTTTAGAAGAATATATTATCTTTGAGAAAAGCGGAAAAAGGAACCAACCTAGCCACTCCCACCCTCTTCTCTTCCAAGATGATAATAGAATTAAAGTCCCCATCCAAGATCAAAGGACATAAGGGAACTAAGAACCAAATGTACCAAATATGAGACCAAAGTGATTTTTCCAAGGAAGTCAGTTTGGGCACACACATTACAAAAATATAATCTCTTCAGACTCGAATCTAGAAGCAACTATAGAAATCAAGAGAATCTACTAGAGATCCACCATAGAGGAGTAACCTTCATTAGGTTCCATAAGCAAGCTACCCCCCTTGCATTACCCTAAGAACCAATACATTGATAATGACTTGACCACCACAATTTTGAAGCCATGGAGTAAATACTTTACATCAAAAAAATTATCTCCTAGATAAAGATAATATCCAGACAATGAGGTCTAACCAAATCCTAAACAATATTTTATCTAGGGATATTTTTCAAGCCCCTTATATTCTAAGAAAGAAAAATCATCTAAAAGAATTGGAAAACTGAGAATCAATGGTTTTAATCAACCCTAATTCCACTAGAGACTCCCCCATTAACTTAATTTTATCTTGGCATTTCTTTCGTTCCACCTTGAGAGATTTCTTTGTGGCCCTCTTCTTGAAGTTCTTTTGTGACAACCCTAAGGATGAAGAGACTCTACATCCTTTCCCTATATCTATATCTACCTTCTCCACTAGAGGGGCAAGCACAACCAAGGTCAATCCATCCACTCTTTCATTATTTTTATTTGATACAAGAGTACTAGGGTCCATAGAAACAAGATCAGTATACATCTATGTAGAGTGAAGAACACTTTTTTTGAATGACTTGATTCACCTCCTCTCTAATCACCTCTTGGTCCTCCCCAAAAAAATTTAGCACTGAGATGCAACCCTTTGGGGGTCACTTCTTGCTAATCAAAATCCTCTAACATTTCAAAAAATTTGAAAACCCCTTGAGACTTCCTTTCTAACCTCGACCCTTGTTGTGAGGTTTTATTGCAATAAAGTCATCCTTATATGATTCTCCTCCTAACATAGGAGCTTTTCTCATGTCTACCTTAGGAGATTGATGAGGAGGCACACTAGATGAAACACTAACAAGGATAACCCTAAGATATAATTGCTCTATAAATGGCCATATTCATGGAAATACCTGACATCAAAATGGAAGAGATTCATAATCTAACTGTTGAATCCATGAAGAAGATCCAATCTATGAATTTCCAAATAATTTGGAAAGGGGTTATTTAAATCGATTTCAGTGCATGTACGAGCATAAGAAACTACCCTTTTGTCCAAAGTTTGTTGTGATGGACCCACTGACTTGCCTAACACTAGAGTGATCATATGTAAGATTTCATTCCTCTAGAACTCTAATGGGAACCATGGGAACCTCACCCAGAGAGGAACTCATGTAGGAAGTTCCTCCTTAGGATTAAATCCAACATGTCATGGTTTTATAAATAGACCAACCTAACTATAAAAATACAACCCACTATCAAAGGCCTTAGTTGGACCATCTGAACAATTAAAAACCACCATGAAGTAGTTGTTAGAAGCCAACATCACTTCAATCTCACCCTCAAGAATCTAGGTCTGTAGAGGCCAAGATTCCAAAAAAGGGTAGTGATATGCAGATCCCCATAAACTTGCAAATTAAAGCATGATTGATCAAATAATTGACATCCTCCACTATAGAGTTCGGTTGGATCACCAAAATTGGTCGATCTAAGCTCCTCGCTAGGAACCCATTCACTTTCGAGACTTAGGGGCCCCCTTTCTACAATGGGCCCTCTCCACTTGAGGATTTGTTCAAAAAATTGAGAGCACTTGCATGTAGAGATGGGGAGGGGTCACATCTAAACAAAACCTCTTAAAAAGGCATATTCTATTGGAGACAAGAGCCTCCACTTGAGGCCATACATTAAAAGAGGAAAGCATAAACAAAAGAGAACCCAAAATGCCAAACCCAACCAACACCCAACACTCCAGCCATGCAACACCAAAACTCCCCCAAAAACCCATATAGCAGCTCTACTACACCACAACACACCAGCAAGACAACTCACGCCCATCCAAACCACACCCATGCACCACATGAGCTAAGGGAAGTAGCAAGAGAACGTGACTAGGACCTAACTTGTGCCACTTTGATTGTCATAGCTCTCATCGCCATCTTCCATATGACACATTCTATAATGTAAAAAAAATTAAACTACAAAATTAATACTAAATTTTAAATACAATTTCATTTAACATATTACTAGATAGATATTGATATTTATAAACAAATTAATTATATATAAAATTCAAAATGTATGTTATTATTAGTTTATATAATAAGTTAAAGACTGAATTGAAAACTAAACTTAGCATAATAAAAATGTAAAAATTAAATTGTAACTTATATTAACAAAAGAGTGTTCACAAATTTGAATTGGTCAGGAAGACCCCATACATACATACATACATATATATATATATATATGAAAATTGACCAAAACCAAAGTTTGCAAAAGAAGCCGAACAAGCTGCTACAACAAACAGCCATCAACCTGAGGCAATGTACCTCACAGCAGTTAAGAAAAAAATTCATACATATTAGTACTGTTGCAGTCAATCAGAATAATAGCAGTAAATGATTTCCTTCCCAAAAGTCTTTAATGGCAGTTAATGATTTGCTTCCCAAGAGTAAACAAACATATACAGCAATACATTTGCTTACTGGAAGATTCTCAGCAGTAAAGACAAATCATAGACAAAGATAGGAAATTGTCAATGACCAGTGGATAAGCTAAACAATAATAAATGGTATTGGATATGAGAACAAAAATGTACTTCCCTATTCAGATCCTCCTTCACATGCTTTTGCGTGGGAGATGCAAAACTCTTGATGATATATAAATATTTTATCACAACTATACCTTTTATTGTGTGCAATATTGAACTACAACTCAATAATCCATGCCAACAGCATAACTATTCATTATATATTAATATTTTACTCACGACTACAACAATAATTCATGCCAACTGATGGTGATGCTCAACCAGTAAGTGGGTTCAGTGGGTTCACGGGCTTCAATCACACCAATATTGTATGCTACTATTAGAAATTTAAATATGATACTATATGCCAATATTGGAAAGATACATAAAAATATTGTATTCTAATACTAAAAATTTAGATATAATAGTGTTTGCTAAGATTAGAGACTTCAATATATTCTCTTCACTTTGCTTGTCATAAGAATGAAAATAATAGCAAGGCAGATTGGATTTGGATAAGCATAGATATTGACATAGACAGAGAAATAGTGAGTGTTACTTCAGGGACATTTTCTCTTTTGAGACTGGCAGTGATGTTTATGTGGATGATGTCAGAGGTTTGTCAGGTGTTGGGCGGGAGTTTAGTAATTTAATTTTATGTATACTTTTGATGGACATGATATCTGATTTAATATTGATGTTGTTCTTGTAATTTAATTTTATGTATAATTTTGGTGGACAAGATCCTTGACTTGATACTAGTGTTGTCCTTATAATTTAATTTTATGTATACTTATGAAGGACAAGATAGCCCACTTAATACTGGTGTTGTCCTTGTAATTTAATTTTATGTATAACTTTGATGATCAAGATTCTTGATTTAATACTAGTGTTGTCCTTGTACTTCAATTTTAGGCATAATTTTGGTGGGAAAGATACTTGACTCAATACTAGTGTTGTACTTGTATTTAAATTTATGTGCAATTTTGATAGGTAAGATTCTTGACTTAATACTGGTGTTGTCCTTGTAATTTAATTTTATGTGCTTATGTTGATTGTTTTAATTTAATTTTATGACTATTTTTTCTCTTTAAAACCATTTGTTTATTTTTTCTATTTTCTCTCGGCTTTCTCAATCTTACTTCGAAATGTGCTCTCCTACCATCTATTTTTATAAAATTTAATTATACACTTGACTATTTATTTTAATTAGTAGATTTTTTATATTATAAACGTATTTTGTTTTAATTACATAAATCTTTTAATTATACAAATCTTTACATTATAATTTCTTTTGCATAAATAACTATACTTTAAATTTTCCCATATAAGAGTTGAATTCAATTGAATAAAATTTAATTATACACTTAATTATTTATTTTAATTAAGTAGATTTTTATATTATAAACATATTTTATTTTAATTACATAAATCTTTTAATTATATAAATCTTTACATTATAATTTATTTTTCATAAATAATTATACTTTAAATTTTCCCATATAAGAGTTGAATTCAGTTGAAAAATAAGTGATAGCCCTATGAAAGGAGGGAATCCATGTGACATTTCTTGAGTGTTTGAGAAGCATAGAATAATTATACTTTTTGTCAAATGATATTCCTAGCTTGACACAACCCTCACCAGTTATCCATGTTTTTTTATTTTTTGGTTTATATGCATCATATTCATTTTCTCACAAGTGACACATTCAATATCCCATTTGGAGAGAAATGATGCCCGCCCGCCAAAACCAATGGAATGCACAAATATTCTTTTCAAACTTTACATTATGCCAACAAACAAGTGGAGATTTTAATAGAGATCTACATAAACTTTCTAATTTTACAAGTTTTGTGAAGGACATAAGTTTTAATAAGAAATGAGTGATAGGAGAGCAAGATCAAAGCATGAAAGGGATGATCATTAAGTGAATAAGAGCTAATTTGCAATAAAATTCAAGAGTCAAGTTCAAGTTTTCAGTAAATGAATATAATTAAAAAAACAAATAAATTACAAGGTCAACAAAATGTTATAAAATAATTTATAAAGTGAATTATTAATTTAGCTCCTCAATTATTAAAGTGAATTAAAATGAATGCTTATAAAATGAGTTTAAGTCTATATAGTAATCTAAGATCATATTATTTAAAAAAAAATTAAAAAAAAGAAAAGAAAATTAAAATTAAAATTAAAAAAATAAAAGAATAAAAGAAGTATTTTATTGAAGAAATGAGAACAAAATTAAAAATTATGGAATCTCATGTCATATAGAAAATGTGGCAAGTGAAGCTTTGAACAAAATAACTAGAATAACAATGAATAATATGTGATGGAAATAGGTCAAACTAGGATAAAAAAGTACCTACAGTAATCTAGGCCTATCGCCCATCCTATTAAAGAACCAACAAGTTCACATGATTTTAACTAGTATATGGAATTGATGTTGTAGTTCCCATGAATTTCATAATCCCTAACTAATGTAGGTACACACTTACTTTGCAATTGGATGATGATGAGTCTTTAGAATAAAGAATAGAAGAATTAGAGAAATTGGATGGAAATAGGCTTATAGCCCTATACAGCTAGCAATTAGAGTGCAAAAGTAAAAAAGTATGGCATGATAGAAACCTTTGACTCAAAAATTTCAAAATAGGTGATTTAGTCTTTTATATGTTAGCAAGTTCAAAAAGAAAGGGAAAATGAAAGTAAGGTGGTTAGGACCTTACTACATACACAAAATTATACAATATGAAGCTGTAAGATTAAGAAAAGTAGATGGAGAGCATATAATAGGCTATTCAAATAGAGCAAGACTTAAAAATTATCACCAACTGAAAGGATGAATAACATAAAGGGAAATATTGACATGTTGTACATTATGTATTATAAACCAATAAATTGATAGAATTAAATTGTCAACAGTCAAGGGTTACAAATGACTAAAAAATATTGCAAAAATTAACAAGAATAAGTAATTTATTATCAAATGGATAACCCTAACCCTACTTAAGAACTAGATTAGTCACTTAATTTTCACTTTGCATTTAAATAATCTAGTGAATATTGATCTGATCTCTGTAAATTTCAAACCTTACAAAGATAAAAATAGAATATGACAACACCAACTCTCATGAACATTTTTGAGAAGGCACACCCAAAATACAAGAAGTATCTATTTAAGGCAATGGAAGTGGATAAAGATGGAGAATTTTCTTGAATTCCCATAGACGTGGTATGCACAAAAGATGTAAGGAAATAAATCCATGAGCCAATAGTAAAAATCAAGCATACAAAATTTGAAGAGCTCTACCAAAAATTGCTAACCTCAGACATGAACACATACCATCACAATACTAAGAGATAGGATGGAAAAAAATAGACATATGGAAAGAGTACCTAGAATTTTATAATAAACATGACTGGGTAAGGATAATTTTGAGTAGGGTACATGCTGAGTTCATCTATTTGGAAAAACCCTACCAAATCACAAAGGAAGCCATCAATGTTGTCACAAGGTTGAATATGGTAGGGGAGATACCAACAAAGAAATTTTTCAAGAATGATAGGGTAATTGGGCTAGCTAGGGATAAATTGGATGGCTACAACTTGACTGTCAAAGAAATTACAAACCTTACAGTGTAGTATGCCACCATGGGTATCACATACAAAATTTACTATGCAAACTGAGAAGAATCAGCCGCAACAACCGCTATACACACCACATATCATATGGTGGTGGAAGGGAAGGACTTTGACCTTTGCAAAGTGATGAGGGAGAAATTAATGAAGAAAATTTAGAAGATAAAGACTTATTGGTATAATTTTTGATATGGTACACTACTAATTTTCCTAGTATTCTATTTTCTCAATGAATTACCTACATTCAAAGGGAAGGAATGGAAAACAAATTTAATAGTAGTGGAAAAAATTAAGTACCATAAAAAATAATTCAAAGATAAACCAATGTACAATGCCACCTATTGGGGATTTCTCAAAAGCCTTCAACAATAAATGTAGGCCAAAGAACAAACCCCCTATGAATCTATCAAACAATACATCAACAATATAACTTTCTTGGAAAACAACTTGACTATCTACATACATGAAGGAAATCTAGAGCTAAGAACAACGTAGATACCTAATCTCCACTATGAAGTAACAAAAAGGGAAGTTGATTCTTATACTGCAAATATATTAAGCAAACTGAACAACTTAAATGTGGAGAGATTTGGGACATACAAGGATATTATGGAAAACATGCAGAAGAAAAATGTAGTGGAGAAACTAGAAAAGAACAAAGAAAAATTGAATAAAAAATGGGTTATCTCACCAAAAGGTTCAGTACAACCATCCTCCTTTGCACCACTCTTAGAAGAAACCAAACCAATAGCAAGAATGTTTGAGAGACTACATAGAGCTACTAGTACACAATCAGAAGGCCCACCTCATCTTCACATATAGTTTCCACTCCACAGGTTGAGGTCTTAGAGAACCTAATTATACAAATAAGTATGGGTAAAGGAACTAGAAAATTAAGGCCAAAATGATTGGTAAAAATAAAGGTAATCCATATTTTCAGAGAGGAGGAAGATGTGATATAAGAGGGATTCACTGCACATGGGTCTCTTTATTCTCAAGAGATCACTAGGGAATGAACTACCCTTATACACCTCAACATAATAAAGTCAATGAAAATGTAGAAAAAGTATACCCCAAGTTGTGTTTAAGAGAAAATTATTTCAGATCCTGAGAGAGTGAAACCCTGAGATTTCTGCCTCATATGAGTGAGCTCTCGGCCAAAAGATAGCAGTGTGGCTTTAGGATGCCAATACGATGTGTTGTCATCTAAAAAGCATGCTAATATCCTAAGCACTAAAGGGATTAGGAGCTCAAGCGAACAAAACCAGGTTCCACTTCCAAGCTCAGGTTTGGAATGTACTGAGTGAAATAAATGAACAAAAAGCCAAGATTGAAATAAACACAAGGGGACTTGGAGAGAGCTTACCCTTTGTTAGACATTCTACTCTTTATTCCAAGCTCCACTTTGCACCTACACATAGAAGAACAAGGGGGAAAGGTTTGGGTTGTATAGGAGCTTGCCTCAATCAGACCCCATTTTAGTGTTCCCACATCCACGAATAGCCAAGTTTGGAAGGAGTGTAAATGAAGTAAACAAAGCATGTGGTGAAAGAAAAACCCACTCAGGAATAGAACCCACACAATGAGATAGTAAATGAACAAGTAAGGAAGGAAAGTGAAAGAGAGAGAGAGAGAGTTATCCATGGGTCTAGAACCTCTCTAGAGCATACAAATGCATCATTGAGTGCTTGCTTGAGAGTTTTTGCTGCTAGAGGAACCTCAATCTAGCATGGCTTCACTTGTGAGAGTGTTGCTATCAAAGATGAAGAGAACTCAAGACTAGAGCAAGTAACAATAGAGCTTGAATGAATGAATTTCAACCCCCAAATGAGAGCAAGAAAGGGGTTTTTAATGCATGCAAGGGCGGAAAAAGAGCTATTACATTTGAAACCCAACTGCTAGGACATGTGTCAAAAGAGTCAAGATTCTAGATTCCCTGTTTCAAACTCAGAAAACCACTAGGACGCTAGTGTGCCGTACAGACATTCGTGCCCCACGTAGGCATCCAAAGCCTATATTTTAAGGAAACATGTCATCATGCTTCTGTTGCTCTACCACAAGTCTACATGGATTCAGAATCACAAAATTCTAACTCATGATATTTTTGTCATTAATGCTCTAAGGTGTCATAAATGCTAGGGAAAAATACAAAAATGTGGAATTGCCCCTAGGTGCAATTTTGCGACATTATAGAAGAATAAATTGAAGAAGTCTAAAAACATCCATAGTAAAAGAAGAAGAGGGAGAAACCGGTGGAAATATCACAATAAGAAGTTTCAAACCAACAATAGTGTCATACAATTGATGTCACTGCCACTACAAATTTCATTATTTACCATGGCATGTTAATGTAATTGCTCAACATGTATGATGAATTAGATGTGGAGAAAAAAGAAAGAATAATCTAGTGCTTGGTAAAGTACATCAATAAATGCAATAAGAGTGTGGAGGAAGTCATTGAATGCTTCCAAGAACCAATCATTTATTCACTAAGGGATAAAAAAGAAAAGGAATTTAAATAAGAAGAATAGATAAAAGAAAAAGAAATTAAATATGTGGGGCTTGATCTGACCATACAAAAAAAGGAGAAATTGGCGCAGGCACAAGAAAAAGAGCTCTAGAAAAAGTAGAGGGTAGATACCCTAAAGGAGGGAGAGAAAAAATAAATGGCCAACATGAAGGAAGAAACAATAAATCTTACTAAGAATCTCTATGACTCCCTACCAAAAGAAAAACAAGTAAAACAAAAAACAATAACTAATTCATAATGTGGCCAATCGAGTGTGGGAGATGGGGGACAAGAGGTAAACATTGTAGAGGCCTCCACATCCCTCATATAATCAAGAAATGACTTCTTAGCATAGAAAAAGCAACTACAACTTGCACCAATACTATAACTATAGTTTCTTGTAGTGGGTTTCCAAGTGAACCTATCAAACATCTCCCCACTACAAAAAACTTCAACTAGGGGATATATGTTCCATGCTATTGCTAGGGAGGAGATTTTGAAACAACATGTGGAGAGTATAAAGTAGCTAAAAGAGGTGGTGAACACATTGAAAAGTAGCATACCACTATAAAGAGAGACACTTCCCTTCCCCTACCACAAAAACTCAAACAACTACTAGATGTATTGTAATCAAAATTGCACTCGCAAAAGTCCAATATAAGACAAGAATCCCAGTAGGATATTTTGAAGAAGAAATTAGAGTAATCTACAAATAAGTGTGCAACACCACATTCTCAATTATAAGTTTTGATAAAGAATTTTGAAGTAAGTATATATAGCGGAGGCCAATATAATATATCAATTGTCTTCAATGGACCAAACTTACTAAAAAAACTTAAAGGTTAGATTACTCACTTGGGGGCCCAAATAGTGAAAATTTTCTCTAGATATGATCCTCTGAAAGATATGAATGTAGGGGGAAGAGCATAGATAGAAAATATACATACACAACTACAACAAACTTGTAGGATCAAAGAGAGCAAATTGAGATGCAGATCAAACAAATTAAGAGAGACAATAAGTATAAAACTGGCACACTTGATAGGAATTTCAAGGAAAGAAAAGAATGTAGCACAATAGGTACATATACCTAGTAGTATTGCAGAGGAAAAGGTAACACAAATTAATACCCAAGGATAGATCAAAATCCTACAACAAGAAAAGAAAGTCACTGCACTTACATAGTTGAAGATAGTCTATAAGCATATTCTTTTCAAGAATTAAACATCATGTCTTTAGTCCACAAGAGATCATTTTAAAAATAGGGCATGATATTAGCAGGGTCACAGGGTAGTGACAAATCCTAACACAATCTACCACATAATACTTGTGGAACTTGAGGCTAACATAGGAGGCTAAGTAAGAGGTTCTCTATAAAGATCACATATCTCTAAGACACAATGTATATATATAAATATAATAGATAGAATAGGACAAAAGATGTGTGAAGAAGAATATATGTAGAGTACAGGCTAAGACCTACTTTTGTAATTGATGCAATATAATATGTGTATATATAAGGATTGATATATATGTGTTTGTGTGTGTTATGGATGAATGAATTTTATTTTATGAATATTAAATGTGGAATGAATATATTAATCTAGTTTACTTCTATAATTACTCTTTTCTCTCAATGTATCATCTAGGGTATAAAAAAACTACATAAGATATATTAGGGTTTAGATCTCCAGATTCTAGACCCCTCGTCCTCTTTCCAACACTAAGCATGGAGGATTTATTGTTCCAATTTCTAAGGGATTCACTTTCTTAGAATTTTTTTCTCCTAGAATCCTAAATTTTCTTAAGTTATTTTTGTTTAATATTTTTGGCCTTCCCCTTTCTTAGGTGCCTCATAAGGATCATCCCCAACTCTTGAATTTCAATTAAATATTTGTACTTTATCAAATTTGAAGTCATGTCCTAATTTCCCCTTGGGTAATTGTGTTGAACAACTAGAATACTGAGAGGGGGGCAATGAATCAGTATTCTCTTAAACCATTCAAACATTAAGCATCCAATCACTAATGCATATATTCAATTGTAGTAAGGAAAGAAAGCATGAAACATTCACAACATACATAACACATGAATACCAAGATTTTTACGTGGAAAATACAAAATGGGAAAAACGATAGTGAGGGTTAGCTCACAATATATTATAACTGGTTATAGTATATTACATAAATGCTCACTGCAGGTGGACTCACTATCCAAGTGGAATCACTATCTATAGAAAAAAAGATGGATGAGAGATGGTGGCTGACAACCTATTTTGAACTGTTAAAGTTGCATCTTATGTATGCAAGAATTACAATTCCATCGAAGTACAATAAAAATCTAGTTTTGATTCTGGTTCAACACTCTACCTTGCTCTTCATTCGCATAATTTTGATCTTCAATTTAACATTCATAACTCAACTTCACGCTGCTCTACTTAAATTTACATCACACATACTATATTTCACATTCACACCTCAAAACACTAAAAACAATCCAACATATATATCTACATCAGGTATAACATCAATTCAAACAACCTAATTAGATGTAATACCCAAAATATAATGTGTCGGCTCCAGAAAAATCTCATCCACATAACACACCATAATTCAAAACATAAAATATTTTAAGATAGGTTAGCATGGACCTATAACATATCCCACATAAGATAACAATACGTATTCAACCATCGCACAACATCAAATATGTTAGGCTAGCTCCAAATAAGACCTAAAAGAAAAAACCTTCATTTGTGTATCCAAATTTTGACATGTAGACCTAAAAACTTGATGTCATCTGGAATCCATGCTCAATGGACATCTGGAAACTTATCTTCAACACCACAAGGCCAAAAACTCATTTGTGGAGATGTGTGGATTCTCCCACACAAACACATTGTTCAAAAAATTGAGTGTACTATGCCAAGTCAAACTCTATTACTTATATCTCTCATACTGTTTGTCCAATCAAGACATGAAATTATGGAATTAGGTACATCTAACATCCACCAAATTAATGTTAGAAGTGTAGAGTGATATCTTCACTTGTGGAGTGGTGTGGACCCAAAAACTAACAAACTATTACACAAAAGTGGTAGATTTGACACAGTCAAATTTCTATGCAATTGATCTTTCTAGAACAACTCAACTTGCACAAATGTCTTCCACAACACCTCAAAAACCTATTAGGATTAATCAAAATGATCAGCAACAATGTTGACATCAATGAAAGCACTATATCATGTCATTATGAACCATCTATGCTCATGTTGCCAAACAACATCATCAATGGAAAACTTCAACAATCTCCCCCCTTTTCATTGATGGAAACATGCCAAAAAATCCAAAAATACTCTCCCCCTTTGACATCAAGTACAAATGGAACCTATATAAATTGTTTTTCCTCTTACCAAAACTCCCCTTGAATGATATAGTCATATATACAATTGGAAAAATAATGAATTAACTCCCCCTGAGTCATGTACTAGAGAAAAAACTAAAAAACTACAAAAAAAATTATTTATATTGTTTGCATATATATAAAGAATCTGAACATAAATGCATAAAAAGATAAATAATGAGTCAACTAGAGGTTGTTGATGCTTGTAACTTCTTCAAGTGATCTTCCCAGGCTTTCCTACTAAGCTCTCATTCTCTCTTGGATTCTACAAGAAACATGTTCTACATTTCAAGCTCAAGAAATAATTCCTCTCCTTCTTTCAAATTAGTAGGTATCAGATTCATCTTCTTAGCTTTGTTTGAGCAAAGAATAGCTCTTGAAATAATAACAAGTTTAGGATTGAACAAATCCCTTACCTCTCCAAACTGTAAGATGATATGTTCTTTCTGATTTTGCAGTTGGAAGAACTTCTTGTGTATCTCTTCTTGATTGTGTTCCTTGTTTCTCTGGTGAGATCAACAACCAGTTCATATGCACTAGAGGTAGCATTGATTTGGAAATCAATGGAGTCCATCTCCTTTCTTATGCTTTGTGTGGCTTCAAACCACTTCATGCTATACCAGTATAGTGCCTTAGCCTTATCAACACAAACTTTTGCATCCTTTAGTAATTTTGATAATTTTTTATGTGTAATTGCACATTTCTTTGTCATCTCCAACATCTTCTTACCACTTAACATTTTCTCCACTTCTTTCTCAGCTTCTTCCTTTAGACCAAATGCATAAGTTTTGAAAGAATTAATTAGCAGTTTGAAATTTTCCATATCAGAGAGTGTGGTATCAATGTTTGATCTGGGTATGGTCTCTTGTCATATTTTAACTGCTTCTTCCATAAGCTCTCTATTTTTTCAGCGTGTTTCAATTATTTCCTTCAGATCTTCTATTTTACCTTCCTTGATGTTGAGGACAGTCATAGGCTCTATGTCCTTCTCCTCCACATTGAAAATAGTTTCCATGAAAACCTCCTCTTCTTGGTCCTCTTCCTCTTCATCTTCCTCTTTGTTCCCCATCATTTTGATTGTGAGGGTGGTAGTTGTTATCTCCTTTATGGTTCTAGCTACTATTGGACCCTTCATTCTTTGTTTGATCCCTACCTCGACCACCATATGACCATCCACCACTATTTCCACCTTAACCTCTTTGTTTTCTTTCAAATCTTTTGTTTAGCTTCTCATCTACCTTCAAGGAAAATTGGTATGCATCTTCAATGGTAGAAATTCTCCCCAAAATCGGCTCTTCTCAAACACTTGGTTTCAACCAATTTATTTAATGAGAAACTTTCTCCTTGTTAACCTCAGAATGACCTAATCTAATTAGGACTCAGTAAAATTCCTCAGTGTACTCCTTGAGATATTTTCCTACTTGTTTCAACCCTTGCATCCTTTTCAACAAATCTTTCTCATAGTCCATGGGAATTAACTATCTCTTTAGCTTTTCCACCATTCAGTCTCATCTTGTTATTTTCTCTTTTCCTCTTTAATTTCTTTCCAATTGGACCTCTTTCAACCATATAATGGCATGACCTTTCAACTTGGTTTTTACAAATTTGACCCTCTCGGGATCTTACACCTCCTCATACTCAAAATACTCCTCCATATGATTGGTCCAATCAATAAACTCTTATGGGTTAAGACTTCTAGAAAATGTAGAAACATTAATCTTTGATTTCTTTCCAATATTTGAATATTTAGCCCTAAAAAATTTATCCTCCTCAAGATCTTTAGTTGGTACCTCTTCTTCCTCAAACTATTATTCTCCTTCCTCATCTTCACTTTCATCTCTTCTTCTAACATCAATTCCTCTATGCAGCTCCTCTTGTAGTTCTTGAACTTATCTCTAGAGGGCTCTAAAACAATCTTCTGGTATTCCAACATTTCTTCCACCTTGATTTCTTCATGGATGCATCTTTTCCTATAAACCCACAACCACAATTCCCAATGTAATTGCCTCACATTCGACAATATATTACACACTCAAGAAAACCTGCTATGATACCACTTGATGAAGGGGGTCCCCTTACAAACTACAAACACAGAACAAATGCAAGAAGGAAACTAAGATTTTCTATTATTTCTGGAAATAAAATTACAACATTATAGATAACCACATGGGATTTCCAAGTTACATCAATCTATAATACTATAAATCTAAGTCACAACCACTATCTACTCTTAACACATATTATTTCCAAGTCAACCATGCTAAAGCCAACCCCACATTCCTATTCAAATAATCTTTTTATCTCTCATCCATCTTTGTCGGCAAGAAAACCATGACCTTGTCTGGATTCAATGCATTTTCCCCCAAATAGTGACTTAGGATTTCTACTCATTTAATGATTTTCCTTAAAAATATAATCATTTCCTTGGTACTATCTCTCCATCCTATAAGAGAGGGGGACCAACAACGTCAAGGCTCCAGGTCATGGAGAGCCAAGAGTGGAGGGCTGCCCTAACTTACCTCACTGTAATGGATGTTTTAGGTTGAGGATTAAGAATGAAGAGCACTATGAAGTGCTTCTATCACTCTATACATCCAAAATTCAATTTGGGGCTAGACAAGCCAGTTTATGGAGTTTGAATTACACCTCAAACAACTCTCTTTCCAAGGATGGTAGCGCAGGTTTGGGATGACAGTGTGGCACGCTAGCATCTCTCTGGTGTGTTGGCATCCATATGGCCAAAACAATGCAAAGTACAGTAAGAAAACTACCAAAAACCTACTGACATCCTATCTAGTTGATTTTAATGAAGTAAATAGAATGATGAAGTATGAAAAATAAAGATGGAGATGATAAAGCAAGTAAATAAGAGCTAGGGTGACAAATATTATCTGACAAAAGTGCCATTTTTCCAGATAGCTCCATGCACAAATTCACCTACACATAAACAAGAAGGGGAAATTTTTTGGGGATGTATAGGGGCCTACCTCAGTTAGACCCCCACTTTGGTGTATCCACCTCCACAGACAACCAGAAAGCAACGAAGTAGAATATGCAATAAAGAAGATAGAAAGTATTGCAATAAACACTACAAAATACTAAATCACTCTATCAAATCACAAAGGAGAGGAATGAAGTGTTACCATGTCCACCCAAAGGCTCTCAAGGCCAATCAAGGGAGACTGCAAGCAATGAACTTGGAAAAGTAACCACCACCACAACCATGGTGGAGGGAGGTCTCGCAAAACTCTAATCTTGCAACTTATGTGATAGCCTCACACATGCAATGTGGAGTTTATGGTGTTTCAAGTTGCTGCAATGCTCAAATGGATTGGTGTAGATTGCTAGGAGTTTCAGAAATGCTTGAGAATGTGAAGAAGTTTGAATGAATTACTAAGAGAGAGCTGTGTGAATGTGAAACAAATTCTTTTGAAGGTGGGATGAGAAGGAATAAGCTATTTTTGACTTGGTTGGCTGACAAAAGGACATTACAATGCATCCCCAATGAGGAGTGTAATGCCTCTACCAACTTCAGATATGGGAACCCATCAGGGATGGTAGTGCGTTGTGTAGACATTTTCACACCGCACTTGCATCCCTAAAAAACATTCTCACTGACACATAGGACAAATGCCAAGTGGATGGAAGGCAAGTGGGTGATGTGGAATTTTTCCTTTGGATTTTATTTTTTAAGGTGAGGGTATTTGAAAGGGGAATTTACACAAGGGGTGAAAATTCACTCCTATACATTTTTCCCCTAGTTTAGCGAGCATGAGTATTGATGAGTGTTTGGTAAAGTATATTGAAGAGTTAGATATGTATACCTAAACCATCAAGGAAGCAAACTGCGATCTAGTGAACTTGAAAGTGTAGGGTGGGAAAAGGACTCCACAAGTACTCTCTCTTGAGGAGTTTAAAAAAAAATGACTCCATAGCCCCTTAAAACTATGAAGTTGCACAAAGTACACCAAAGGCCTTTAGACCAATGATGGACAAATCCTGCAAGTTGTAAGCACTTATAGGTCCACAGACCTGCAAGAAGGCATTCCCCCAAGTACTCTCTCATGAAGGAATCCTAGTGTAGGGACTCTATTGAGTCGTATTGGAAAGCAGCTTCACAAGCGCACCTGCAAAGCAACATGTTAATCCATAGATAAAACATGCCAAAAAATAAAAAGTAGCCATGTAGGCAAGCAAGAAAACATTCAACAAATCGAAAGGATTTCAAAGGGGTCCCTCAAGAACCCTTCAAAAGGAGAAGGGTCCACTTAAGGGACACACTTTTTGAAAGTGTAAGAATGTTTTACACAAATCGATTCAACATCATGGAATCCTTTTGAAATATGTTCACTTCATCAAGGAATTTGAAAGGAATAAAATTCCCCTCACAAGGGGAAGGTCGAGGCTTCTCCCATAGGAAAAGTTGCTACCTCCTCGAGGAAATTTTTTCAAGTTCTTTCTTTGTGAACCCATGATGAAGGAAAAATGTTCCACTATGGGTCAAAGTTGAGAATGCGATCTTTGAAAAAGCTTGAAAGGATTCTCAAGAAAAGATTCATTGGCAACGAATGCATTTTCTGAAAATCAAAACATTGTTAAAGTAACATTGTTGCACATATGAGGAACAACTCAAGAAAAGAAGAGAGAAAGATAAAATATTGAAAGATAAATTGGAACATCACAAACAAGAGACACATGGATGATCTGATATTTCAGGGTCAGAGCTGCTCATATGTATATATATATACACATATATACATATATGTGTATATATATAGTAACAATATATAAATGAACTATCATCAACCCCCTACTATATCAGGCCATGTGAAGAATGCACGAGAAGAAAAACTAAAAATAAAAAATTGGGTCAACATGGAAGGGAAGCCTAAATGCCCCCAACACTTTGCATCATCCCCAATTTGTTGAAAATCAATACACATAATAGAGGAAGAATGATGGAACAATTAGAGGAAGTTTTACGACACATAATCACTCATGTATCCAGGAACCTACAAGGGTGACAAGGGTCATCTAGGAACTCACAACGCAAGCATAGGGGAACACATCACAACAAACACACACCTAATCTAAAGATAAAGAAGAGGCCTCCCCCTAACACTCATCGACCAAGAGGTCATCCGCTTCCCAATCTAGATCATTATATGGGAAAGGTGGATGAGCTTGCAATGGTGGAACATTAAGGGGAGGTTCTTTCGACCCTCCCACAACAAGGGCTAAGGAAGAAGGCCCCACAAGGTCTTCTCCTCTAAGGTCTTGTGGAGCAATGGTTAGCGATTTTGTGAAGATTGCTGACAAGACCAGGACTTCTTGTAGAGAGTTAAACATGCACTTCATGGGAGTGCCATGTGGTACCTCAATGGATGGGGAAGGCAGTGCTTGATATTCAATGCTTTGATCACCAAGTGACTCAGGAGCATTAACAAACTTAGGGGATGTTGGAGCTGGCTTCGTCACAGGGATGGTGCATGCTAATGAAGGACCACCCTTTGAAGAGGGTGGGCTCCACTTTCGACCCCATTGTTGGAAGGTCCAACCTCCACATACTCCTTCATCAGAGGATGTGAAATCCCCACAAATGAGGCAAAAGGCACAAAGGTGGAGGAGAAAATTGTGGCAAACATGACCGAGGTGTTTGGCATGTCCATAGGCTTAGGGAATGGCAAGATGTCTAGAATGGACATCAAAAGAGGTAGCTCAACCCAAGGAGTAATGAAAACATGCACCTTTTTAGGGTTAGGTATGTTCATGCTTGTAGGAGGAACCAGAAGTAGAATTGAGTTTGATTGATGGAAGAAAAGGGGAGGAGAGAGGAGGATGTATCAGGAGGCCTTGAAACAGGGGCAGTTGACTCCTCTTCCTTTCTCTACAAAGCAATCTGTTCAATTGCTAGAGCCTTTTGTTAGTGCTTGCATTCACATGCAAGTTAGTTTCTATAACTCTTTGAGCTAGAGGTTAGGTGCTGGGAAAGGATAGCAGGCTCTTGCTCAGCCATAGGGGTGTCCACCATAGCTGGCTTAGATGGAGGGGCAGAATCCTGAATGGGAGCAAGAGGAAGAGACTAAGAAACAATGGGGGGAGTAGGCTTTAGCGCCTTGGTGGTAGGCCTCTTCCCATTCATTGCTTTAGGAGCAAGAGTGGTGGGAGGCTGGGGAGGCCGAGACATAGAGGACTCCCCATGGGGACCCTTTCTTCTACCATATCGAATGGTCCTACACTCTGTGGGTAGAATGGGAAGTTCAAATGCATGCTTCTTGGGATTTCACCAAGCAAGCACCATAGGGTTCTCCTGTAAACGTGGAGCAAAATCTGATAATGCCATAGCAAGGTGAGAGGAAGCAACTAGCTAGATATTGGAAGAGGAAGAATAAAAAACCCAAGAGCGCTTCTCTTCTTCCCTTCTACATGCTAGGGTGGAATCACTATCAACTTTCAAAAAAGCCCTATGTGAAACTGCATAAGGTGATGGAGGGTATCTCACTCTAGGCATTAAGTTCCCTTTCTTGTACTTCTCATAGATTCAGTACAAGAGGTCCTTCCAAGGTGGGAGTGGACCAATAGGTGTAGGCCAAAAGTGGCCTAATGAATAGAAACCCCATGCAATTGGTGGTTTATAGCCAATGTCATGGATTACATGCACTTAACCCTAATGAATAAAATTTAGATATTTATGCAAAACTGAGGGAACTACATTCATAGCTACTAACCAGGGGATACCCAACTTCACTCTAAAGAGTTCGAACCCTAGAATTATGTCAAACAGTAGGTTTATAGACTTAGGTCCAACAAGGATTGACAAAATGATGCTACCAAGGGGAGGTACAAAAAGTCTATTATACGCACAAATGGTGCTTACAAGTGTGTCATGCCCATCTTTATGAAGGAAGTTAATTAACATATTCTCCTTAGTTATAATATTCACTTGACACATCGAGTCAACAAGAACACCTACTATGGTGTTTTCATTGATTCGCATATGGATGAAAAGAGGAAACAATTCTCTATTAAAACACATTGACATGTCCTATGAGGTGATGGTTATACCTGGACTACTACTCACAGGATACATAGAGGGGATAGGCAGATGCAAGAAGCCATCACATACACTAAACAACACTTTCACAAAGTGACCCAAAGGTTTGAAATTGGACAGTGAACCAATTCAGGCCTTGTTCTACAATACTTACACCTACTAGGGGTTGTAGGTTGGGTTGTAAGGAAAAATTCCACACAACACTCACACCTACAACTCTCCTAGAACATGAGGAATGGAGCCTTTAGTATTACTAAATGAAACCAAAATGGTTCACATCAGTCTCACCAAAATATAAGAGAGGGGGACCAACCACATCAAGGCTCCAGGTCATAGAGAGTCAAGATCAAAGGGATTCCCTAACTTATCTCACTCTAACGAATGTTTTAGGATGAGGACCGAGAATGAAGAGAGTTTTATGAAGTGCTTTTTACACCTTATAGACCCATAATTCAATTTGGGGCTAGACAAGCCAATTTCTGGAGTCTGAACTAAACCTTAGACAATTCTCTGTCTGAGGACAAAAACACAAGTTTGACATTACAACACAAAATTTTGGCATCTCTCTAGCACATTGGCATATGTATGGCCATAAAATGCAAAGTATAGTATGAAAACTACCAAAAACCTACTAACAACCTAGCTAGTTGATTTTAATGAGGTAAACAGAATGATGAAGTACGAAAAATAAAGATAGAGATGATAAAACAACTAAATAAGAGCTAGGGTGAAAAATATTATATCACAAAAGCACTAGTTTGTGATGCAGAGAAAGAAGGACTCAAAACAACTTCCCTAACACTCTCAAATAGGACTTCAATACTAGGGCTACAATCATGTACTTTTACTCATACTAGACAATGATTTCCCAAGCCCAAAAGGTGGGGCAACATACTAAAAGGTACTCAATGCTTGAAGTCAACATGGTATGAGGGTAAAGTGAGTTGTCTAGACCAACATCAACATATTTTGAAGGTCTCCAAGCATGCACATCTCCAAACACATGTTTGACACCAATAAACTAATAAATTAGGCTTATTGACACTAGGTATATGCAAGGGAATGACACCAAGCAAAGGAAACAACTTGTATTGTGGATTATTAGGCCTGTACATACTTATAAAATCATTTCATAATGATTCCTAAACCTTTCCTTAACAATCAATGTATAAATTAATCGAAACAACAATGAACCTAGGGTTTTTTTGGGAATGTTTCATTGAAAAATTAGAAATTTCTAGTGAAGAAGTCTCCTTCACACATGTACATTATGATCTGAATTTTTTTTTGATTTTTATAGACATCAATACAGACCTTTATTCTGAATTTCAGCTTTTTTCATTAGATAAAACAAAAGTTATGCCATATTCTATGTGACTGCAAACTTTAGGCAGGGTTTTAGGCAGTTTTTACAAAAATGCTTGTAACTTATTCAAAAATGGATGAAAATATACCAAAATAATTGAATTTGGAAGGTGATTCAATCCTCTATCATCTCCAATCAATTATATGTCATTAAATGCAAAGTACAACTTGTACAAATGTAAATAATAGTCATATTTGTAAGAAAAATATAGTTTTTAGAGTGCAAAAATTGAAATTTCTTCATTCCAATCTCCTCCCAACCTTCCCAACCTTGGGATTCATGTTTAAAACATGTATTTATTCTTTCCCAATCATTTTATAGCTACCAACCACCCACAACTAACTTCCTAATCAAATTTGTAACTTTAATGCACTTTTTGACAACTTTCACAATGACAACTTTTACATCTTTTTTGCTTGAATGTTTACAACTTTTGACCAATGGACCTATAACATTCCAAAATGGATCAAAATGATCCCAAATGGTCATAAATGACCTCATTAGACCGAAGACACCAAAACAAGACAAAAAATAAAAAATTGATCTCACATGCCTGAGGGTGCCCCTACACCTACTCCCAAGGGGAAGAAAACTCAAGTCCACTTGAGTGTAGGACTAAAATAGGTGTGGTTGTCATGTCTTCATTCTGAAACCAAATCTTAGGTTTCTTTTTTCTCTTTGAATTTGCTACCATGTATGAAGTTTTCTTGTGTGGTTACCCTAATGCCACCTTTAGGTGAACTCACCATTATTATCCCTTTGTCTTCTTGAAGTTCATCCCCTGTCACCATGTGTGCTTCATATGTGACCCTCTTAATTTGTAAAAAAAATTCTTCATTTATTTTTCATCCTCTTCTTTGGGTTCATGCATGCATTGATGCTCAATGAATTTTACTCCCCCCATTCTCCTTGAACTTCTCCTCCATGAGGTAAGACAAGTAATTTTAGATTGGATACATGAGACCTTTGCTTGCTACTATAAACTACATATCATAGTCTTTCCTCATTTGATAAGGTCTAATAACCTTAGGAAAATCTTGAATGGAATTAAGTATTCCCTTACTCAAAGGAATTTCTCCTATCTTGCCTTCATCCTCAAGGGTTTCAAATCCATAGGAATTACACAAATACATATCATAACTTTGTTTTTTTGTCTTTGGAAGACCTTCTTCATCCATCTTCATTTCCTGAGATTGTATCAAATCATGCTTTCTTTCATTGTTCCTCATGTCTCCATTTTGAAAAAAAATACTGGAATGCACATCCTCAACCTCTTCAAGTGAGCATCCCTACTTTTAATTGGGTCTTTCCTTCTTTATCATCATACCATTACCTGCAAACACATACTCACACAAAGGCTTAGTTTCAAAAACACAAGATTTTCTTATCTCTTCAGATGCTTCTAGCACCCTTCCTTTCAACATATCTTGCAACTCATCAATTCTTGCTATTGTCATCTTTTTCCTTCTTTTCTGAATGATCTTCTTGATGGGCCACTTTACCTTCTTTCTTATTGGCTAATGCCAACCATTTTCTTGGTTTGTTTTCTTAGGAGATTGTTACATCTCAAGATTCATTATTTCTTGAATTTGTTTCATTTGTTCCAAGGCGTGCCTCAACTCTATTATCTCTTTCTTAATTTTTTTTTTCCTTCTCATTTTTCTTCTTCATCTCACTTCCCTCTCTTCTCATCACTTTTTTCTTTCTTAGTAACTCCTTACTCTGCAAGTCTCCATGGAATTTTCTCCTCAATACTTTCATACTTCTTTTGCAATCAAGTCTCTTTCACCTTGCTTCTTCTCAATGTTTCTTCTTGTCTTCATGATACCTCACGTTAGGCCCACTTCTTTTCCCTTGGCCTAGTATTTTAGTATCTAGGTTCTTCCTTAAACTTGTAAAAAAAAGATAATACACAAACTCCCAAAACTTCCTTTCCTAGATCTTTGGGCTATGATACCAATTTGATGTAGAGAAATGACTCAAAACAACTTCCCTAACACTCTCAAACAAGACTTCAATACTAGGGCTACAATCATGTACTTTGGCTCATACTAGACAATGATTTCCCAAGACCAAAAGATGGGGAAACATACTAAAAGGAACTCAATTTTGAAGAAAACATGGAAAGAGGGTAAAGTGAGTTTTCTAGATGAGCTTCAACATATTATGAATGTCTCCAAGTGTGCACATCTCCAAACACATGTTTGACACCAATAAACTGATAAATTAGGCTTATTGACACTAGGTATATGCAAGGGAATGACACCAAAAAAAGGAAACAACCCGTACTATATATTCTCGGGCCTTTCCATACTTCTAAAAGCATTTCATAATGATTCCTAAACCTTCCTTTAACAATCAATGTATAGATTAATCAAAACAACAATGAACCTAGGGTCTTTTTGGGAATGTTTCACTGAAAAATCAGAAATTTCTAGTGAAGAGATCTCCTTCACACATGAACATTATGATATGAAACTTTTTTTTATTTTCATAGACATCAATACAGACTTTTATTCCAAATTTTATCCTTTTTCATTGGATAAAACAAAAGTTATACCATTTTCTATGTGACTGCAAACTCTAGGCAAGGTTTCAGGTAGTTTTTACAAAAATGCTTGTAACTTGTTCAAACATGGATTAAAATATAACAAACCAAATATATTTGGAATTTGATTCAATAATTTATCATCTCCAATCTAGTGTTGTTCATTAAATGCAAATTACAACTCGTATAAATGAAAAGAATAGTCATATTTGTAAGAAAAATATAGTTTTTAGAGTGCAAAAATTGAAAAAAATTCATTCCAATTTCCTCCCAACCTTAGGATTCATGTTTAAAACATGTATTTATGCTTTCAAAATCATTTTCCAACTACCAACCACCCACAACTAACTTCCTAATGAAATTTGTAATTTTAATGCACTTTTTGACAACTTTCATAATGACAACTTTTACATCTTTTTTGCAAATGTTTATAACTTTTGACCAATGGACCTATAACATTCCAAAATTGATCAAAATGATTCCAAATGGTCATAAATTACCTTATTATACCAAAAAAACAAAAACAAGACAAAAACTCAAAAATTGATCTCATATGTGTGAGGGTGCTCCTACACCAGTTCGCCAACTATCTCAATGCACACGTTCACCTACATACAAACAAGAAGGGGAAAATTGTTGGGGCTATATAGGGGCCTACTTGAGTCAAACCTTTGCTTTGGTATTTCCACCTCTACGGAAATCCATAAAGCAACGAAGTAGAATATGTGATAAAGAAGATAGAAAGTACTGCAATGAACACTACAAAATACTAAACCACTCTATCAAATCACAAAAGAGAGGAATGAAGCATTACCGTCTCCACCAAAAGGCTCTCAAAGAAAATGGAAGGAGAATGAAAGAAATTAAGTTGGAAAATTCACCACCGCCACAACTATAGTGAAGGGAGGTCTCGTAAGACTCCAAGCTTGCAACTTATGTGGTAGCCTCACATGTGCAATGTGGAGTTGATGGAGTTTCAAGCTGCTACAATGCTCAAATGGATTGATGTAGATTACAAGAAGTGTGACAAATGCTTAATAATTTGAAGAAGTTTAAATGAATCAATAAGAGAGAGCTAAATTGAATGTGAAACAAATACTTTTGAAGGTGGGATGAGAAGGAATAAGCCATTCTTAGGTAGGTTGGTCGACAGAAGGACATTACAATTCATCCCCAATGAGGAGTGTAACACCTCCTCCAAATTCAGACGTGGGAATCCATTAGGGATGGTAGTGTGCCACACAAACATGTGCATGTTGCACTTGCATCCCTAACAAATATTCTCTCACTGACACATAGGACAAACACCATGTGGATGGAAGGCAGGTGGGTGATGTGGAATTTTTCCTTCAAATTTGATTTTCTAAGGTGAGGGTATGTGAAACGGGAATTCACACAAGGGGTGGAAATTCACTTGGACTATACACATCCAGTCAACAACCAGATTGAATTGGAGTTGTTTCCTCATTTTTTGTGCCATCAAGTCATTCATCCAAATCTATTGAGAAAAATATGTTTCATCTATTCACATGAACCTCCAAATTGTGCCAAAATGAAATCATTAAAAATCATGCCCTTTTGATTCACAATGGAGATGTGAGTCAAGTCAACCAAATGCCACCTACCATGTGTCACCATGCTACAACCTTGCACCATCCAAACCAAGTCAAAATCAGCATTCGATGGAATGGCAGGAGTCAAACTTGTCAGGCATTGGGGATTTCCCTTCTCTCGTACTTCATACCTTAAACACAGTGAAGAACTTAAGGAACAAGCCCAAACAGTGATGTATGAATCCTTCTAGCCTAATGTAAGGGTTCAACCATTAGCCTTACTAGTTATTACTTTCCCTCCTTTAAGGCATAAGCCTTCCTTTTGGATCACAAATCCCAAAACTTTCCTTCCCTAAATCCTTCCCTTCGGGTGTTAGGGTTTGGAGTTACTCCATACCATTTACCACTAAACAACTAAGTTAAAGCCTAATCCCTAACACCAAAGCCCGATGTCCAACCACTCTCAGTAAAGATTAAGACAAAATCTTGAAATCCAAAGTGTAATAAGATTGTGGGAGAAAATGACTAATTCCATCTTCTGTTAGCAACAAAAGGGTAGACAACTAAGAAGAGGGGGTGAATTAGTTATCACAAAAAATATACAAATTAAACTTATTCTTAGATCTGATAGATAAACATGAAAGAATAAACCATCACCACATCAAAATACACATAAAATAGCATCCTCTAATGCTTGATTATAGTTCCGGTTAAGCACATAAATGCTTTCATCTGCTCACTCTTCTTCACACTTTACTTTTTCTTTCAAAAGATTATAACATTATTCACACTTAGCACACAACATACATCACATACCACACCATCAAATGGTATAAACAATCGATCATATATATATCTGTAACTTTGAGGATAACATCAACTACATGTCAACCCAACAAAATATGAAATGTGTACAAACTGTCGGCCCAAAACAATAAACAATTTATCAATGTGGACAAAACAACATCGACCAAAACATAGTAAGGACCCAAAAAAACATCCTCAAATATGAAACACCTTCAAAAATTATGCCTTGAAGATCTGCAACATGCCACAATCACCCTGTCGTCCATAATCATGAAAAACATGAACTCACAG